>BMAU01020358.1:0-132500 GCA_019973935.1 Trichonephila clavipes | reverse complement strand
TTTAAATATAAGTACAAAGAGTTAATAAAAAGGACACACACACACACATAGATATATGTATAATTATGTGCGTAAAACTGCAAGATTAATAAGGATATCATTTGGTCAAAAATCGCAATGATTATATACATCAGAATCAAAAGAAATAAATTTCAAACATGTAAAAATTTGTCTACATATATTAAACAATCTCTTTTCTTTTCTATTTGACGCTCCTACTTTTCCTCTAATTCTGTAACCAAGACTACAATAAAAAGTGAATAGAATATAACTTCCGATAACACTATATGAATCTTAGATTTGCAGAATTATTGTAATTTTTCAGTAAATTAGTCAAACTAAATGAACATTCATTTTTAATTGAATCATAAATTATAGTAATAAATATTTAGCTAAATAACTTTGAAAAGTTAATAATTATACCAAATACTTAAAATTACTAGAATTAAATACTATTTTTTCTTAATGAAATGCAGATATTAAACCGCAGATAATTATGATATCTAAAATTTTAATCATCGAACTTATAAATATAAGAGAATTTCTATCGACGAAATCGTATTTTATTTCGTTCTTTATAATTGTATACTATTCTATATAGCGTCAAGTAGTAAGTATATAAGTCAATCAATCTCGCACTACTTGATTTGTGGTAGTTTAATAAAAGGGGGAATAAAAAAACGTAATCTTAAGGGGTGCTGGAAAGCTAAAATCTTATTTTTTTGACAATTTGAGATTTTTACATTTTCAAACTGTATATATTTTAACCTTTCTAAACATACCTTACTTTAACCTCTAGGGTATATACCGGAATCGCAACCTTAGCCTTAAAACGTATTTTTAAATAATCATTGAATTTGGGTCACGCCCATTTTAATGGCATGAAAATTGTAAACAAATTACTTTGCTTTTTAGGTTCTTAAAAGTGTAACGACTAATATAAATTATTGCCAAAACATGTATCTTTTATTTTAAATTGAGCTTTTATTTTTTATTTCCTAGTCGATTAGAAGTCTCACTGTATACATTAAAATCAATTTATCTCAAAATGTATATTTTAATGTGCGATGTACCTTTTCTGAGAAACTACTGTTCACAGGTATGTAAATTTTTTATGAATTATTTATAATGATGTCTAATATATACTAAAATGAGCTTCTTGTAAAAAACTCAAAAATTTAATTTTTAGAAATTTTTTAAGTAAAAAATGGGTAAAATTTCGCAATGTTTGATAAAATATTTCATAATTTATTAAAAAATTCAAAATTAGCTAAAAGCTCAATTTAGTATAATGAGAGAGGTGAACTTTAATAGTATGAAAATTTTCAAGCATGTACATAAAACAGATTTTTAGAAAAAGTACATCGAAAACAGCCAATTTAACATTGTCAGTATAGAGAAAGAGAGAGGTTTCCACCTCCCCTTAAAATAAATGATACACCGCAAAAATTCATATAAGAACTACATTATTTAATCTGGAATTTAAATCCTTCAAAGAAAAGTACTGAGTTTTTTAGAATCTTTACTGGAAAATTAAAATTTTATTTTATTTTGGAACATCTGCAAAGTTACACAAAATTGCATACAATCTTTCCTTAAAAATGCTATCCATTTATATGGAACACAGACAATTATTTGTATATATATATATATATATATATAGAGAATATATATTGATTTTCCTTAATATATAACTATATTCTAAAACTATATTGATATATATATATATATATATATATATTTTACTGGCGTTCATATTCTAGATTAATGTTGCTTTTATCTTCCACAGCTATTTATGATTATTCACACGGAAATTTAAGAAATTTTTCCTATCAAAAAGTAAATGGTGGAATGGTTTTGTATAACTTTGCTCTCATATCAAAAGCTCATTCGGTTCATTTTTATTGCACCCTTGAATTTCCTCTAAATAAAAAGGGAAAATTTGTGGTGCTTTAAAAATATTATCTGAAAAAAAAATGGATACACAAAAATGGACTATTTTTTTCCCTGCGAGAATAAAACAGAAGATGCATAAACAGCCCTGAATAGAATCATAATAAACAATAACCTGAAAAGGGAATTTAAATCCTGAAGTAAAATATATATATTTAAAAAGTCGTTTTTAACTCTATAACATGAAATTACATTTGATGAAGCAGTTTTTAAAATTTTTGGGCAGATGGCAGAGAAGGTTAATGTTTTTAATATTTAATTGTTATTTTTCACGTTTAGCAACAATGAAATAGAAAACGAAGTTAAAAGAAGGCTAGTTTATTGGACCTGTGATATCAACACAAAAAACACCATCCAAAAATTGCGTTTAGAAATAATATTTAAATATTTTTAAGCAACAATGACGATCTCGATAACACAGTCATATTACAGACTATTTAAGTTTTGAAAATATGACTGTAACAAGAATTTGAAAATAGAAAGAATTTTTTTCAAAGCTGAGATATTCGTTTTATTTCCTCAAAATTATTTATTATCTTAAGTAATAAAGACTAAAATTCAAACATTAAAAGACATTTTTCATAACTTCATTCAAATACCTATGAAGAATATTAATCATTATGTAAAACTTTCAGAAAAAAATGCATTGTGTTTTAAAATTAGTCCTATACCGAATTTATAACCGAATTCATTTTATAAAGTAATCTCGGAATGGCAACGAGTAGAAACCCAAACAAAAATCACAAGAAAATATATTAAGGTATCCGACTACCCTAAAATTGTTAATTTTGCCAAAAATTGACAATTTTTTTTATGATTTTACTTTATAGGCCATTTTATTATCTTTATAAAAATACCAAGTTTATTATTTTCCGTTCACTAGAACAAAAACTACAAGTGTTTTAGTAAAAGCAGATGCCATTACTTTAAGCAAGATGTCATACTTTAAAAATGCGTTTTACTCGAAATGTATTCTTTTTTTTTTTTTTTTTTTTGAAAATGCTCAAACGAGGACAGCGATTGCTGAAAAAGTTTTGAAAATAATTACCTGAAATTTTTTGTGTATGTTCTGTATAATAGTAGAAGTGTTTTAACCTTCAGATTTCTCAATCACTGATTTATTACAAAATTTACAGTCCCTTATGTGAATATAATCACTGATTTTTTTAAGCAATTCCATATAATAACTACGATAAAGTGCTCTAGTTTTTGTAAAAATTAAAATATCTCTAATCCTGAATGAGTGAGTGAATATTAACGTCGCACTGTTCAGCTACAAGAGGGCTTTTGGCGACGGACCACGTAATTTTGAAAAATGGTCAAGAGACGTGAACGACACCTGAGCTGGCCCCCCCCTCTCCTAACTCCCACACCACACCAACGGGAGGACATTTCAGCTCTCGGCAGATTTAGCGTGCATCGCTGCCCTACACGGCGGGTCTTTAGTGGTACTGGGCTCGAACTCCAAACGAAGCCAGCCACTATCCGATACCTATACCACTCGGCTACCGCGGCTATCTCTTATCCTGAAGGCCATTTCAAAAATGAATAACATAGCAACACATCAGAATTGAAAATTTGTTCATAAACTTTTGATACAGAATTGCCCCGTTTATGTTATTTTTACCAATTTTTTCTCATTTTAGTAATAAGTTTCTTTTTCTCTTTATAATTATTTTTGCATATGTTTTTAAAAATGTACTGAACAAAGCTAAAAACCATTTTAAAAAAAATCCCCATCCCTCCATTTTTTAAAAAAAAAAAATGTCGCAAGTAGTCAAATACCTTAAGTAAAACTATGTTCCAAAACAATAAATGAAGTAGTTCCTAAAAAAAATAAATTGACTTTCTCAATTTCACTAATCGCCTTAATGTTTTCTTTTTTATCTGTATTAGTAAGGGGATTAAAATGTTATTATATAATTTCCGTTTAAAATAATGTAATACTCATTTTAAATTATATTTCAAGAAGTACATTAGCGTCAAAATTAATCCGTTCATGGAATCAAAATTTATTCTTTCTATAAAGGCATCCGACTACTTGCGAGATTTTTTTTTTAAATGGAGATATGGAGGATTTTTTTTGTGGTTTTTAGATTTGTTTAATGTGTTTTAAGGAAAAAGGCTAAAATTAAGAAGAGAAAAACTAAATGGGTAGAAATTAACAAAAAATTCCATAAACGGGGCCCGCAATGTACAAATAGTAAATAAACAAATTCTCAATTTTGATGTATTATATACTTTGTTATTCCTTTTTGAGATGAACTTCAGGATAAGAGATATTTTAATTTTTACAAAAACTACAGCACTCTATCTTAGTTATTATATGAAATTCCTTAAAAAAAAGTGATTATATTCACATAAAGGACTGTAAATTTTATAATAAAATAGTGATTGATAAATCTGAAGGTTCAAACACTTTTACTGCTATACAGAACATGCACACAAAAGTTCAGCAAATTATTTTAAAAACTTTTTGAGCAATCGTTGTCCCTGTTTGAACTTTTCGAGAAGAAAAAAACACATTTCGAGTAAAACGCATTTTAAAGTTTGACATCTTGTGTAAATTTATGGCATCCGCTTTTACTAAAACACTTGTAGTTTTTGTCCTAGCGAATGGAAAATAAATGGCTTGGTATTTTTATAAAGCTAATAAGATGGCATAAAAAATAAAACTATAAAAGAAATTTGTCAACTTTTTAAAAAAATCATTATTTTAGGGTAGTCGGATACCTTAAAGCAGTAACCTTTAACTTGCGAAGAAGGTATGCTTTGACAATAAAAACATTAAAAAAAGAGTATTTTAATAGCGGATTTCTTGTTTATCCATGAAAATCTAATATATCTTTTTCCTACTGGATGATATGTACAATCTCTCTTTTTTTAATTGGGTTTTATCCTGAAAATTTCTTCGTTTTACATTTATTTTATAACAAAAATACACGGATATAGTCTATACCAGTGTTTCCCAAAGTGGTCTATATAGACCCCCAGGGGTCCACGTCAGCGAAAAAATAATTTGGGGGTCTATAAGGTGTAAATGAAGGTCTACGATAGTGGCTCTCATTAAACCAGATTGTGATTTTAATTTTAAAAGGAAATTTAATGAAGTGGAAACCAGACTTACCTATTTAATAGATTTATTTACTAAATTTAATGAGGTTAATTTGCAGTTTCAAGGTGAGAGCATAATGTTTTTTTAAACAAGGACCACATTTCAGCCTTTCTTGTCTCTTTGTGCCATAATTAAGCTAAAGGAGTATAATTTTGGACAACACAAATTTTCTCAGTTTCACAATTATCACAGATAATCTGCCGGCAAAAAGGCGTTTTAACCTACGTTCAACATTTAAATGCCCCTTTTTTTTTGGATTTTGATACTAGGTTTGAAAATGTTTTGACTATCGTAATATCACAATAGGCAATGAATTCATATGGTCACTTTGAAAAAAAAACGTCAGATTACAATAACCAGACACTAGGAATAGGCACTAGCTAGGATCTTAAAGTTAAGTTTATAAACGGATGTCAATAATTTTTGGTTTTAAAAAGATATACCTGATGTTTATTCCATATTATGGAATATATTCGGAAAGTTTTGAATTGTTTTTCTGATTGAGAAGTTTTTCATTGCGCTTGCCATTCTCCAAAACAAAAAAAGAAAAGACTGGCCACTATTAACTGAGGAGATATTTAGGGTTAAACCTAACAAGATTGATGCCAAATGTTGAAAATTTGTTATGTCATTCCCAGATTCATCCCTCCCACTAAAAGCATTTGTTAGTTGCGCAGTTATTTTATGCATCAATTAAATTTTAATTTAATTAATGCATAAAATAGTGTTTAAAAATTCAGAAAACACATGTGAGTCAATTAATTAAACTTTAGTTTAATTAACATGTGTTTTCTTAATTTTTAAACACTATACTTCACTACAGTTAAAAATTTAAATCTTTTTAAGGATGCAGCTCTATACCTGCTGTAAAAAACCCATTTAAGTTGATGCATTTGCAAAAATTTAATATTAGGTAAGTAGGGGTCTACCCCAAACCGAAAAACCTGTCAAGGGGTCTATGAGGCAAAAAAGTTTGGGAACCTCTGGTCTATACGATGAAACAAAATAATAATAGTAAATTCATATATGAAGGCACTTAATGTTTATACAGATATTGAGTTAATTAAAAAAAATTATCATCAGTTTTTAAGTGAATAATGTACATTAACCCTCTAAGTAGTCTGCTCGTAAAATCTTGCCATTCTAGAGATGCTTCGAAAATGCAACGCACGTATTTTTTTGCCTTCAAATAAGATTCTCAAAAGCGGTTGAGTAGTATTTTTAAAAATACGGCTCAACCACTTTTGAGAATCTTGCTTGAAGGCAAAAAAAGCATCTCTAGAATGGCAAGATTTTACGCGCAGACCGCTTGGAGAGATAATTATTGTAGAATTTCATCTTTCAGCTCTAAATGCTATGCAGAAATATTTTTAAGGCTACAATTAATGTTCGATAGTTAAAAAGGAAATAACGTAAAATACAGATTAAATGTTGCATATATCCCATTACTAACACAACAAACTCTTTAAACGAAGGTGGATCAAATGTAAGATACTTTTTCAATTCCTACTATTAGCTCACTCTCTCCCTTTATCTACACTATTACAATTCGTAGGTAAACAAACGTATTTATCTTTGTATGAATCTATGCTTCCATATTTTCTCACGAACCACACGACGCAGCAGAAACTCGCCGAAGGTACCAAAATTTCGGGAATGATCAGAGGAATCCGTTTTTACCATTTATATTCCGATATTCCAATTAGTTAAAAAGATACTAATTAAAAACCTTAAAACGCATAATTAGTACCATTTTCTACCGCCAGGGGAAAATTCAGCACTTCTTTTTTTTCAGACGTTTTTAAAACGCGATCTAATTATTTTCATGAGACTCAGACAAAAAATAATTACAGATTCGGAAAGACCATTTATTTCGCCACAATACGGTATAATTTATTTTACAAAATAATTACATTTTCTATTTTTTACGATTTTTTTAAAATGAGTCGAAATTGATACGTTTTCATGAATAAGATTTCTAAATCGTTCCGCTTGCATTTTCTTTAGCGCTTATGAAAAAAATACTTTACACTAAAAAAAGTTCATGCTTTTCTCTTTTAGTCAGCATTTAAAGTCATTTTTTATTTCAGTCATTTAAAAAATTTAATGTCAAAACTGTTTTTTTTACGATTTTTTAAAATATACTCAAAATTTTATTTAAATACTTAATAACTTCTTTATTTATAAAAATAATCTCACGAAACTTTTTTTTCCGTGTGTAGAACAATATTATACGTAATCTGTACAAAGATTGATAAAATATCTTAAAAATTACGGTTTTAAAAAAATGTGCTTTTCGTTATTTTTCCCCTTTTGTGACAAATATGTAAACATTACTATTTTTAAAAGTTTTTTGTTTAAAAATTACCGTTGTTTTCAATTGATAGATGAAGTTTGAAAGCATTAACTTAAAAATGAAGCCCGAAATTTTTTTTTTTTTACTTTAACAAACAACGAAATGAGAAATTGAAAAAAAATCTTCCTTTATGTTAAAGCTCAATTCAATGCTTTTCCCCGAAGGAACCGATAGCGTGGCTGTTAAACCCGCTGCTTTATAACACGGTAGTTCCCAGGTTCGAAACTGAAGAGGAAGAGACATTTAAATTCGCATAACGCTACTTCTTAAAGTTTAAAATTTTATTAGTGGAATGAAAAAGGTTAAAATTAAAATAAAATATCAAAATGCTTTTATCAGATCGGTTTTTTTTAAATGTTTTTTCAGTACATGTATATATATAGGCTTTCCATCATAGTGTTTTTTTCTAACTTATATATATTTATATGTTTAATCAAACATTTAGAAAAAAGCAATCGTTTCAATAGCTATTTGTAAATTTTTCTTTTATTTATTACTTATAGAAATCTTAGCATCAGAATCGCATTCTATTTATTGCTTCACATTAATAATTTTTTAATTCTAACTCAATATTTTTTTTATAAGTCATACATCGAAAATTGAAACTATATCTTATCTGTGAGAAGGAGGGGAAGATAGAACAATAATTTTACACTAAAAAAAACTGTGTTCGGGCTATAGAGAGGAGAAAGAAACCTGTCTTAAATCAAAAATAAGTGGAATGGAACAAATTTCGAAAAAGGGAAATTTTTTGACATAATTTTAGAAATCACTCACATTGTGCGCGTACAAACACACATACAGAAATACTGGTGAATACATGAAGAAAAGAGAAAGCCCGAGCAACACCGGGCTAAGCGGTGGAGGGGGGAGTGGAAGTCATTTTGAAAATGAGTATTAGAAGTGCTGATTTTGTGAAGGAAAGGGAAAATTTATAAAAGTAAAGATAGCCCGTGCAACACCGGGCCATGCAGCTAGTATATATACATATCTTTATATATATTAATCTTCTGTGTGTATGTGACTAAACTCCTCCTAAACAGCTGGACCGATTTTGATGAAATTTTTTGTGTGATTTCAAGTGGATTCGAGAATGGTTTAGATTCATAATTCGATCCGATATCCCAATTAGTTAAAAAGATATTAATTAAAAACATTAGAAACATTCAACTCAGTATTCCACTGCATTGTTGTAACAACGTTATTGTTATAAAAATGACGTAAGTTGGCGTCGAAAATCGATTTTCAGCGATATTGGCCCCAAACCGGGTCTTCAAAAATGCAGACGAATCAAGATTTTTAGCGTTTTTAATTAATATCTTTTCAAATAATCTTTATATATATAATTCTTCTGTGCGTGTGTATGTGACTGAACTCTTCCTAAACGGCTGGACAGATTTTAATGATATTTTTTTGTGTGGGTTCAAGTGGATTCGAGAATGATTTAGATTCACAATTGGGTCCGATATCGCAATTAGTTAAAAATGCGCCAAAATGATGTAAGGACGCGCCATTGCTCATAAAAAAATCATGGGCAATATTCTTGAAGTCACTACTTTGAGCGGCAAACTTCAAGGTGAAGTTGTACTTCTATGACACAGATCCCAATGATTCTTTCAGACCCGCCTACCCATTCAAATTTTTGACATTTCCAATTCGCTTGGCATTTGCTATGACCATTAATTAATCACAAGGTTGAACAATGACAATTTGTTGCTTAAATTTAGAAAACCCTTGCTTTTCGCACGGTCAATTATATGTTGCCTGTCTGAGGTTTGGCAAATCATCGCATTTGTTTGCTTATACCCCTCAAGGATTAACCAAAAACATTGTACATTCAATGGCATTACGATAAATTTATTTTTTGGGCATTAAAAAATATACCTGTTATGAAAAAATGCTCCAGTTTTACCTTTTTTACCCTTTAATCCAAACAAGATTAAGTTTCCATTCAAAATAGCTTCTATATTCAACTTAGTTCATAGTAAATACATACTCACACGCAATCGATAGGTCCAATTGTGGTAACTAACTGTACATGTGATGATGTCAGGTATTGTGATAAGTTTCTTTATAAAAAATTTCATCAAAATGGTCCAGATTGTTACAAATAATTCAAAAAAGTTTGTAATTTTCGGATTTAAGACGTGTGTACAGGACAGCGTCTGTCGGGACCGCTAGTAACACACACACACACACACACACACACACACACACACACACACACACACACACACACACACACACACACACACACACACACACACACACACACACACACACACACACACACACACACACACACACACACACACACACACACACACACACACACACACACACACACACACACACACACACACACACAATCCATAAATATATGCAAATAACTATAAAACCCTAAGTATAACTAGTCAGGATATATATATAGTAGGAAATATTAGCCACAATAGTACAATAGAAAACTCCTGGCCTTAGGTACCAAGATTGCAGGTTTAAAACAAAGCGACTTTAGCCAACCTTCACCTGTAATTTGCCTATACTACAGAGCCATAAGGAAAGGAAGGACTAATATTAGGAAAAAAATTTTATATTAGAAATAAAATACACTATACTATTAAAATATAACGATAAAATTATAGCCTACTAGTATTTACACTGCTGGCCATCGTAAATGCAACACCCTGAAGGAAGCATACAAATAACATGAAATTTACAATATGCATTAGCGGAGGTGAGATATGCAAATGATTAGAATTTCAGCGCAGATACACATCACGCGCGCCTGTGGCGCCACCTCAAAGCGCTATTTAAGGCTTGGATATTTCGACGATTTCAAGTTTGGCAATTGTGTTTTTCTTGTGGTTTTTTCAAAAAACGATCAGTTATGTCTCGTAGAAAACAGAGATCAGCTTTTGATCAAGTATCCCAGTTCGACAGAGGAAGGGTAGTGGCCTACCGAGATTGTGGATTATCTTTCAGGGAAATCGGTAGTCGTGTTGGACGAAACCAAACAACTGTAATGCGGATATGTGACCGTTGGATGCAGGAGGGTACGACGGACCGACGTGCTCGATCGCATTCACCTCAGTGCACCACTTCACGTCAGGACAGGCAAATCGTGCGCATGGCAGTGACGGATCGCTCAGTCATATCCCGAACCGTAGCACAGCACATTGAATCTGTAACGCATCATTCAATGTCTGCGCGTATCATTCGACGCCGTTTACAGCAGAGTGGTCTGTCCGCAAGACGTCCATTGTTTGGTCTACCCTTGACGCAGAACCACAGACGTCTCCGCCGTGAATAGTGCGATGAAAGAAGTATGTAGGCGGCAGAATGGAATGAAGTTGTCTTTACTGACGAGTCACGCATCTGTCTGCAACACCACGATGTTCGGATTCGAGTCTGGAGACACCGTGGAGAGAGGATGCTGCGTTATGCATCGCCACACTGGTACTGCACCATGTATTATTGGTATGGGGCGGTATTGGATATCACTCTCGCACTCCTCTAGTACGCATTGCCGGTACTTTAAACAGCCAGCGCTACATCTTCAAGGTGTTGGAGCCAGTTGTCCTTCCTTACCTTCAGGGCTTGGCCACAGCCATATTTCAACAGGATAATGCGCGACCACACGTGGCACGCCTTGTTAAAAGGTTCTTCGTCAATCACCAGATTGAATTGCTTCCCTGGCCGGCTCGCTCTCCGGATCTTTCGCCGATAGCAAACATGTGTGGTCCATGGTTGCTCAACGATTGACCCAGATTACACCCTCAGCTGCCACAACAGATCAACTTTGGCAACGTGTGGAAGCTGCTTGGTTTGTTGTACCCCAATAACACATCCAAAGTCTCTTTGAATCAATGCCGCGGCCCGTGGCAGCGTTGATCTCCAACAATGGCTGTTACTCTGGCTACTGGTTCTGGCAGGAACCACACTTCACAGAAGTCTATAAATTTAATCATTTGATACTAGGTCAACATGTTATTTTAAAAATAAAATTCGTTGTGCTATCTCTTGTCTTTCTTGGTGTTGCATTTAAGGTGGCCAGAAGTGTACTAGCATAGATTTAAAGTCGATGCAATAAAGTAGATGGTAGACTTTTTTAAAGTAGATTCCCGCTCGATACAAAAGGAAAATTGTAGTACCGCATATATTAAAAGTAGTGAATTATGATAAAATAATTTTTAAGACTATATATATGTATGTATGTATATATATATATATATATATATATATATATATATATATATATATATATATATATTTAAAAAAACATTAAATATTGATAGTAAATTTTATAGAAAATAAAAATGTTCACAAACATACACAAGAATATTTAAATAAAATATAATACAATTCATTTACTAAACATGTGGCGCTATCTATTGAATAGCTGTTTAACTAATTGAAAAATGCTATAATTATTACATAGTCATTTCACTGAGAACTCTTAGAAATATAATTGTAAAGAAAGTTAGCAGGATATCCATGTTCAATATATTGGTTAATGAAGTTATTAAAATTTAAACATATATCGGATTTATCATTAACTAATACATTATTATGATAAATATAGTTAAAAATAATATTTCTATAAATTCAAATTACAGTAAGGCACTTTAAGAATGTTAAAACTAAAAGCATCTCTTTTATCACAAATATTACTATGTAAATTGTAATCCTTAATGTACAATGATACATCTACGTAATTAGTTTTAACTGGATTATTATTAACTTTAACTAGGTTTAAGTAATCAGGTTAAAAATTAATATTGCGGTTAAAAATATTATGTTTACCAAAAACAATTAAATCATATATGTATCTAAAAATGTAATAATCATTATTAATAATACAATTATATTCATAAAAGTGTAAATATAAATTAGCCAAACTATTGCTAGCAGGGCCTTGAGACAAACCTTTAGTTTACTTATGTATATTGTTCTCAAATTTTCAATCGTTTATAAAATAATTTCTCTTCATCTAATTAAGTTCAAATAAATTTTTTTTAAACTTGTAATGGATGACACTTGATGTTAATACAATTTTTTTAAATATTAATTCACTAATTAAATTAAATTAATTACCGGTATTTAACCCCAACTTAGATTCGTCTCCATTATTTTAACAATGTAGCTGTTAAAACAATGACAAAAGTTGTTAAACAATGACCGGTTTTCCAGCCAAACCGGGTGTGCATTGTTACAACAATGCAAACGAATCATGCTCTTTTTCCCAATTCCTACTATTAGTTTACTCTTTCCTATATATATATATAGTCTAAATTCTCTACAAATGAGAGATGAACATTCATCAAGCAAAATTGCAAGATTCTTGAGATTGTAAGAAAACCATATATATATATATATATATATAAAACCATATATATATATATATATATATATATATATATATCTATTTGTTCAAATTTTCATCGTTAATAAAATACTTTCTATTCATCCGTTGAAAGTAGGAACTCACTTAAAAATTTTTTTTTTATATTACTTGTTTAAAAAAAGATAGATTTTCATATATTTGTCACTGCACTCATGCTAACTAAAGAGCTGTTTGGCGCAGTTTTATTCTTTATTATGAGCATTTATTTAACCCTTTATCTACCGCATTATGATTTACTGCAGTTTTTTACAATATTTTTTTTTGAATCACTACATTGAAAATTAAGGGATATACATAAAAAAATACTCAACTTTTGGAAATTTAAATCATTAGAGCTAATTAATTAATTAAAGGTATTCAATTATAAAATTAACTGTGCACTTAAAAATAAGTAGCAAATCGTTTTCCAAGGTCTTCATTAACATACAAAAATAAAAAAAAGACACATTTTGACATTAACTTCTTTTTCAGAACAAAAATGACAATCTTTGCAATCCGCTGAAAACTATCACTAAATTTCTAACACAAAATTACACATTTACTCTTATTTCTAAAGGAAGTCACGAGTCAGAATTAATTCATTATTATATAAGCACTAAAAATCGTTTTAAAGAGTAGAAATCTGTTTACAGTACTTAATCTAGTGAAAATCAGGTATAATGTTAAATTAAATTAATACTGATGGAAGAACATTTGATTTAATTCAAATAATGATTTGAATTTACTTCGAAAAAGAAAAAAAAAATTTTTTTTTGACAGAGAAAGAGTGAGAGAATTTGAGTTTTTAAATTATTTTGGAATCAAAAAAGTTTATAGAAGGAAACGCGATTTCCTGAGATCTGTTTTAAAATCAAATATAACAAAAGCGATGATCTTTTTTTTTTCACTTAAAATTTTTATAATCAAATAAATAACACTCTCATAATGCTCATTCTAGGTCCAAACAACACTTACAAAAGGCGTAAGAAGTAAAAATTTATGGTTATGAAGCGGGAGGGGCAAGAAAGAGGGAATAAATGTTTTCTTTTTTCAAAAACATTTTTCGTTTAGGAAATATCAGATTTTGCTTACGAAAGGTGTCGAACGTTTCAACAAACTTTATAATTTATGGTTAACAAATAAATTAGCAAAAAAACACATAATCCGAGATACAAAAGTGATTACGGGCACGTGAATTTTAGTTAAATTGTCTTAACATGAACATAATTTAACATTACACATTATTACACGTAATTTAACATTAACATTAATTTAATTAATAACATAATTTAAAGAATTCTTTATACGAATAACACAACAGGTAACAAAAAGGATACTTAAAACATAATTTTGCTTATAAAAAAATACCACTCACAAGAGGGGTAGATAAAAATTGTAGAAATTTTAACATACATATATTTTCTACATCATAGTTTTTGTAAATAAAATGTCAATGTAAATAAAAGAAATCCAAATACGAAATGCACAAACAAAACACTTAAAAAACCAGTACAAATATTCAAAATGCAAAAAACTTAAATAGCATAGAACAAGCATAAAAGAGGAAGGGGGATTCCCAAAGCATCTAAATTATTACATAACACAGATCCTGAAAATGGAGGTTTTCTTAGGTATTTGGTAAAAGTCTTACTGTAATAAAAAGTTAAAATGTAATAAAAATTTCGGAAGCGGGAGAAAGGGCGTTTAAAATAATCATATCAATTACCCTTTTTATTCGAATCTATAAGCCGCACCCTAAATTCTCAACAAATTTTTGTGAAAAATGAAAAAAAGTGTAAAATAGTTTATCGATTATCCAATTTTACGAAATTAATATAAATTTAAAATGAGAACTTATAAGAAGGGAATAATTAGTTATTTTACCAATATTATAAACTTTTAAATATATATACATGAACCTATAATTGTTCTAATTGTCCCATTGAACAAATTTCTGTCCCTTCGATTTTCAGTAGTATTAATATTGGTAAAAAAGTGCAGCTTAGATTTAGATTAGAGTAAATACGGTATTTAAACACATACGCAGTAATGAAAACACCAATGTTGTTGATAGAGTTAAACAAATGAAAATAAAGTCATTCGAAAGAGTTTTCGTTTCTCTGAAATAGTTCTCGCTATGTTTTTATTTATTACACCAATCCCCCCCCCACCCCATCCGCTAGCTGTGTTTTAATACGACGATCCTTGTACACATATTACTAGGAATGTTAAGCCTTTTCTTTTTATAGCACAGCAGATAAAACTTCTTGCTCGGCCAGCCTATTCACCGGTTAAACAGCTTATTAAACATCTCTGGGATTTTATAGGTTGGCATCTCGTTGGTCTCATTTACAGTTAAAATTCGAATTTCAAAACGAACAATCTGTAATTTTCTTCTTCAGACACAGATACATAACCTGTTTGAATCGCTGTCATTTGGTATAGAAGCATTTATTGTAGCTTTACCACGTAATGATTTCGGACATGCAATATAACTTTTTTTTCTTTGTAAATTAAATCGTTTATTTGTATCAGTTCAAGTTGTATATGGAATAAATTTCATTCAATTCTGACGAGTTCTTCATTGTGTTACAATTTCTGCAAGCACTAGTATAGAATAAAATTTAATCCTTACATTTTACTACAATAATTTACACAAGTTTCAACGCCTATGTATGGTGATGAAACTAAAAGTTAAAACTGCAATAGAGAGCTTTTAATGTGTACTAAAAAGCAGAATTATAATTAAATACAACATGTTGTTAAAATTTTAGATACTTTACAATCACCATTATCGAATTTCGATCACTCATCAATGATATAACTGCCAATTATATCTAGGGCAGTTCTTAAATTGTGGTATACTTAGTCTTTATGGACGTATGCGAGCTTTTCAAACAAAAAAATATTTAAAGAAAAAAAATTAAATGCAGAATATTTAAAACACACACACACACACTTTAGACATAAAATTCCATGAAGAACTGAAATATATTCCAATTTTATTTTACAAGGAAATGGAAATTGAAGTATTATTTGAGTTATTTACAATATAAATAGCTATACAATCATACTAAAAATTCCAAACCAATAATATCCGAATGATATAAGTTAGAATAGAGGCAGCATCTGTTGTTCAGATACAAGCGGCACATTGTACTTTCCTTTAAATTTGTAAATTATGTTTTAACACAACAATTATAATATTTTCAAAAATGTCATTTAAGGTATCCCGACTACTTGCAACAATTTTTTTTTGAAAAAATGGAGATATGGGGATTTTTTTGTGATTTTTAGATTTATTTAGTATATATTAAAGAAAAAATCCTAAAATTGAAAACAGAAATTTTTTTATTATTACTAAAATGGGAAAAAACTGGAAAAAATGTACAAACAATTACATAAACGGGGCCAGCTCTGTACAAAAAATTTATGAACAAATTCTCAACTCTTCAATTTTGTGTGCTACTTTGTTATTCATGTTTGAAATGACTTTCAGGATAAGAGATATTTTAATATTCTTCCAAAAACTAGAACACTTAGTGATTATATGAAATTGCTTAAAAAACGTGATTATATTCATATAAAAGACTGTACATTTTGAAATAAAACAGTGATTGATAAAACTGAAGGTTAAAACATTTCTACTATTATACAGAACATACACAAAAAATTTCAGCAAATTATTTTAAAAACTTTTTGAGCAATCGCTATCCCCGTTTGAGCTTCTCGAAAAAAACACACACACACATTTCGAGTAAAACGCATTTTAAAGTTTGACATCTTGTGTAAAGTTATGGCATCTACTTTTATTAAAACACGTATAGTTTTTGTTTTAGTGAATGGAAAATAAAAATCTTGGCATTTTTATTAAGCTAATAAGATGGCATATAAAAAATCATAAAAAAAATTTCTCAATTTTTGAGTGAGTGAATATTAACGTCGCACTGTTCAGTTCCACCAGGGCTTTTGGCGACGGACCATGTAATTTTAAACCATGGTCAAGTGACGTGGACGACACTTGAGCTGGCACCCCGTCTCCTAACTACCGCACCGCACCAACGGGAGGACGTTTCAGCTCTCGACAGATTTAACGTGCATCGCTGCCCTTTACGGCGGGTCATTAGTGGTACTGGGCTCAAACTCATGGCATGCCTGCCATGATCAGATACCTTGACCACTAGGCTACCGCAGCCCTCCTATCAATTTTTGAAAAAAAAATCATAATTTTAGGGTAGTCGGATACCTTAAACATTATTTTCTTTTGTAGTAGACGAAGAGAAAAAGTACCAAAGGTAATACATATACTAAATAGCTATACTCTGTCAGTTTAAATAGAAAATTCGCAAGCTTACAACAACTGTGTCAGTTAAAAGTTCTGTCGGATTCGAAGTGCTTAATAGCAAAACTTCAACATGAACAAAAGAAGGAAGCATTCCTAAAAGTAACTATATGGAGCATACTAGCATTTTCGGTTACATACGAACTTTTAATTTTATAGAAGGGATACATTGAGCAGCAAAATTTTCAGAACCTCGTACCTAGAGAACTTAACATGTTAATTGCATCGGACAGATATTACAAGTAGAGATAGCACTTAAATAAACTTTACATACGACACAGTATTAAAATCATCCACTGGAGAGATTTTAAAACTGCAGCAAGCATAACGTTAGAAAGAAAGCAACCACAAGAAAAGAAATGTAAAAAATACTTATTTCAAAATTTTCCTCTGGAGATTCAAAGAAAATTTCCAAGAGAAAATCTTCAAAAGATTTGATATGATAATTTTGAAAATAAAAAAGATTGAATCTAAAATTTCGATGAACGTCGCGAGGATATGGATCAGAGATGAAAGATTTAGTTGCATAGAATTATATTTGTTACAAGAAAACCTAGTTATGTATCAAGTAGTTACTAATTTTGTATAATAGTAAAAAAATATGACCAGTATAAAAAAATTTCTTCATTAACGTTTCCGGTGAACTTTGTGGTATAATATTGCAGCATTTTGCTAATATTAATTACTTCAATATTACTTATCACCTACCCCTTTTCCTAGAAATTCGTAATATAAAATTATTCGATGAAACTATTCTGAATACTCGCTTTGCCCCACTTACACTATTTCAGTTAAGAATTAAAAATACTCATATTAAATAATTTAAATATGTATCTAATATTTCTGAAAAAAAAAAAACATTTTCTGAAATCCTTTAACCTTTTTTTCTTTTTTAAGTAAATAAATTGAATACAGCAATAATACCCACGCTTTTAATACCGTTTTACTATTCGAAAGGAGTTGAATTTAGAATAATTCGTCAAATTCAAAAACAATTCTCAATCAGTATGAACAATATTTTCTAATTCTGAATGGCGAAAACAAAGATATCGAAAAAGCAAGAATTTATTTTTCGAATTAAATAAATTGTAGTTAAAAAAAACTAAAACACTTTTTTTTAAGGTTAATCGAACTAAAAAGTAAAAAAATAATTCTTATTACAAGAATAAAATAATTTTCGAGAAAATTAATGTCATTGGGGTAAAAGCGTGGGGTGCTCTATATCAATTCTATAATTTCTTACTAGTTCTATTCCGACATGCTGAGTTAGAGTACAAATGTAGTACAAAGCACCCCACACGCTTTTACTATTTTCTCGTTTGTCATTTTATTCTTATATTAAGAATATTTTTTTAAACTTTTTAGTTCGATCTACAATAAAAACATGTATTTATAGCTTTTTAAACTATCATTAATCCATTGATGAATTAATTTTAAATGCGTCATCTGGAATATCCATTGGCATCCTACCAATGTGTCGATATGGTCTGGTCTGCAAAATGTAGGGTCAGCCAACTGAAGGAAATATGGAAGAGCTAAGTTTGAAATATTTCATGCGAAAGAAGGTGTTAAGTTGATGATATTTTTCACTAAAAAGATCTCAATATTCTCTTTGAAACTTCCATCAGCATTAGACATAAAAGTACACTTTTTGAATCGAAGAGTTTGTGAGAAATTATTTAATCCGGTGACCTCTGAATCAATTCTCAGCTGTTTTCGTAAAATGAAACAATAAATGATGTTCAATCCACAGATCCGACAAAAGAATTAAGAAAAACAGACTTTATGTCTGAGTTTAGCAGTTATAACATAATTTTTTTTTTACATGCAAGTCTTTTTTTTTTATTTCTATTTTCAGAAAAACTAGACAATTGTTTTTAGTATGCTAAGAAATTGATGACGCACGTTTTCGCTTTTAGGATTGTAATTTAATCTTTTAGTCGCTAAATCTTGAAAAGGTATATGGAATTAGGAATGAAATCTGGAAATGGTATAATGAATTAGTCGCCAAATCTCTCTCTCTCTGGAAACGTTATTCCTGATGATCCTGATCAGGACGATGGAACAAAATTATGAAATTATTGTATTGTCATCGGTCCTTGACAAATGTGTAAAATTTCGAATTAATCTGACCTTTTAAAGTGGGTAAAAATCGAGTTCAAAGATTCAGTTACATCCGAGTGAAGCTTATAAAAGCGTGTTAAAAAGGGACGCTGGACATGTACACAGTGAAATTAAATAACGAAAAAGATATAATTTATTAATTATTTTCCCGATATAAATCCTATAACTAAATTAAAAAGACAATAGTTTCATTTAAGTTTTCTTTTGAAAAAAATATTTCAACTATCAATCTCAGATTTTCCCCCCTCCCTCTATGCAATCGATTCATTACCAGAACATTTACAGATATCTTAAAAATATATGAAAAGAAAGTAAGAAAATAAATAGGGTGTGATTAAAAGATCTTAAGGATATAAATATCTAAAATTTTCGATTTTTTAAAAATATATTAGAACATTACATCAATTTTTAATTTATCGTAAAGCTGAAGAATATATATAATAAATTTCAAAAATTCATGTACTGTACAGGAATTTGATGTCCTTCAAACATTTGTAAAAGTTTAAGTGTTGAAATTTTTTTTTAAACAAACTTAAAAAATTGAGGCAAATTTTATGAAATCAATTTAGTTTATCCAATATTCGTTTAAAATTTATTTCACATTTATTTTGATTATTTATACTTGCAACTCAGTGTAAAATAAATGTAGCTTTAAAAAAAAATAACTATAAACTTACATTTGCCATAATTATTGTAATACAAAGGCTGATTTTATTTGGCACTGTCATGAAACTTATTTCATAAGCAAAAATACTTTAAAAAAATAGGTGTCTTAATATTAAATCAGTAGTAGCTTAAGAAAATTTATTAAATATTTGGTTTCTAAGATGAAATTAATAGCTCTGAATCTTTTTAATGTTAAGTCTATGAAGTTATAGTGAAAGGTAATTACAATAAAGTATTCTAAAAATTACTTAAAACAATGTTATTTTTAGAAAATGTTTTAGAATTGCTTATACTTATGAAAATGAATATTAAATTCATTGTTAATTTCGATAATATTAATGACATATTATATACTTAAGTTTCGTCTTAGGAAATATGTTTTGGAAAGAGCTAATTTTTACTTTTCATTCATTAAAAAATGCAATTGTAAAAAAAATGTTTCATAAACGTATGCAAAAAAAAAAGGGATTTATTATATATCTTTTAGCAGTAGAATATTTTCTATATAATTTTGTTATTAAGAATAGAAAAAGTTTCAGAAATAGGTTATGAATCGTTTACTAGGAATTTTTGTTTCACCGTCAAACTCCTGTAACTGCAGGAAAACAACATTTACAGAAGATATTTTATAAGCAATAATGCTTAGAGGGATAAATAAAATACAGATTTCACAGTTCGTAATATACAGATTTACAATATAAGATTTAAAACAACTTGTACATGTAAAAATATTCCCAAAAAATAAGCGGAAGAAACATAATTAAAAACTTATGAAATTTCAATTTATTATCACACACAGTTTAAGAACTAAGAAAAATATTCCAGTATTATGAAAATAACAAAAAGGAAAGCTAGAAAGATAACAGAACTATGGATTTAAGTAGCGACAAAAAGAAAAAGATTAGAACAAAAATATTGTTTTAAAATAATGATTCGACACTAAGCTAATAATTCTAGTCAAAACTTATAAGTAAATCTTTACAGTATTGTTATTCAACGATGGGAATACATAAGAAAATAAATATTTTTTAATGTGTAAGACAGGCTAAGAAGCTATTAATACCTCACATTTATATGCAGTAATATTCCATTGAATATACAAAGCAGAAGTTTTATATTGTGTTCAAGTCACCATTCAGTCATGCTTTTATCAGTAATTAATTTCTTGCGAGTTTTTATCGAAGAGAAATAAAACTCGCGTAAAAGTTGTCTTGTTAAAAAAAAATCATCCACTGATGCATTATTTTAATTTATTATAGTAATTTAAAACTATTAAAAATAGTTTTCAATTCAGAATTTAAAGGTAAATCTAACGTTTCAAAATCTTCATGTTATTTAATTTTGGTTATTATTTTGATACAACTATCAGCAATTATTCACTTATTTTTAATTTTTTAAATTATTCATTTAATTCCATATAAAATCTCAGCAATTAATTACAATTGAGGAATTTAAACATACTCTACATTAATTCTATTGGTCCAAGTCCGGAATTGTTTTTCTTCGCTACTGAATAAACTTTATATTACTGAGTTAAATATTTTAACTTCGTGCAACCAACTTCTGGAACAAAATTTCTCAGTTTTACTATTAAGCAGCGCTTAGGTATCGTTTTAATAATTTTATTTATAATATTTTTTAAAAAATTCTTAACATATTCTGAAAATATATTGAATTAATATTATTCAACATAACCACACTCAAGCATTATAACTAAGATATAAAGGGTGTTTTTTTAGAGGTATATAACTTTAAATTGCAATAAAACAACGATGTATTATTCGATTGACATGAATTTTTTTTTATTCGAAAGATAATCTTGTGGCATTACATTTTAAATATGATTTCTGGCATAGGACTGCCACGGCTGGCTCGGATGTAGTCCAATCTGGACGTCCAATTTTCGATGACTTTTTCCAACATTTGTGGCCGTATATCGGCAATAACACGGCGAATGTTGTCTTCCAAATGGTCAAGCGTTTGTGGCTTTTCCGCATAGACCAATGACTTTACATAGCCCCACAGAAAATAGTCTAGCGGTGTTAAATCACAAGATCTTGGAGGCCAATTCACAGGTCCAAAACGTGAAATTAGGCGGTCACCAAACATGTCTTTCAATAAATCGATTGTGGCACGAGCTGTGTGACATGTTGCGCCGTCTTGTTGGAACCACAACTCCTGGACATCATGATTGTTCAATTCAGGAATGAAAAAGTTAGTAATCATGGCTCTATACCGATCACCATTGACTGTAACGTTGTGGCCTTCATCGTTTTTGAAGAAGGATTCCACCAGCCCATAAAGCGCACCAAACAGTCAGTTTTTCTGGATGTAACGGTGCTTCGACATACACTTGTGGATTAGCTTCACTCCAAATGCGGCCGTTTTGTTTGTTGACGTAGCCCTTCAACCAGAAGTGCGCTTCATCGCTAAACAAAATTCGCTTATGAAAATCGGGAACAACGGCAATCTCGGTTTGGGCCCATTCGACGAATCTGCGCCTTGCTTGATGATCGTTTTGATGGATTGCCAAACCAAACTGAGAATAAATCACTTGACAGCTGTTAAATCGGTCGCCATCTTGGAAAGTAATGCCAACTTAAACTTCTATACCTTGAAAAAAAACACTCTTTGTATTTGTGAAATAAAGCTTTGTTTTCTTTCCCCTTATGAAATTTAATAGCAAAAGCAAAATAGTGCGCAAGAATTTGATTCATTTGGCAGTCATATTCAGGATTATGAATTTTTGATTGAGAACCAAGAACTTTTATTTTAGAAGTTTGTTTCTTTTTTATCGTATTCTATTAATCATTACTTCACATTAAAAGTTATAAAAAAGTACGTGAAAAGGATACTTTAATCGAAATTCAACATACTTAACCATAATTAAATTATTAAGACACTAGAGCCTATACCTTATATTAAATGAATTATGTACCCCTGAGTGTACCAAATTCAATTTTTCATAAAAAATTTCTACAAAAATATTTCTTTCAACTATCGTTTAACAAATTCTGAAAAAAGTCAGTAAAAATATATGATTAAAAATGCACAGTATTAAACAAGAACTTTGAAAATTACTTCTTAAAGAATCTACAACTTAGCCAGCACATTCAGAAGAGCGTATTTTTACCATCATCTCATTTAATTTAAGAAAAATTATACAGAAATTACATTAACTTATAACTAGAAATTGTACAGAATACTTTTAAAAAAATTACGCGAATTCTAATGAGCTTAAATGATTGAATCATGCTTATTATTAGTAATTTATTTTACAAAAATAAATTACTAATAATAAGCTTATTATTAGTAATTTATTTATTGTGTTCTCATTTTACATTCTAAGAGATTCGATTTGTAAAGATAAGATGTAGAAAATAATAAATTTTCCAATTAGCGATTAATTAACTAACAAATTGTTATAACTTTTTAATGTGTAGGTGAATTTAAAAGATAAATTTCTAAAAAATTTATATTACTTGTAAAACGATTAATTTAGTAAGTTAATTTCTTATTTTGTTTTGCAAAGTGTTGTGCTGAGAAAATTGTGCCTCATTCTGCAAATCGAAAATGTCCAAGACAAGATAGATTAATGATTTATAAACGAAACGACTGTCATATATGAGACAATCGTAATGCATATATGAGAGACAAACATTGTTTCAATTAAATTATTTAAGAATTTGATATTGTCATTTGAAGTAAAAGAGAATAATTTATAAGTAATATAATTGAAGATAGCGCATAGCAAATTTAAGATTTGAATATATTTTTGAAATATATCATTTTCCCCACTGAATAAATTTGAATTAGCTGTTTTAACTTTATGTTACATTTCAAATAAATTATATTTAACATTTCAAATTAGAATGTGAATTCCTTTTTTATACTTTTCATATTTTGTTATAGTCAGTTAAATAGTTACTTTGTTGAAATTGAAGTTTTTGATATACTCTTATAAAAACAAGAGCATAGTTGGACCAAGTTTAATGATTTCATGAATTCTAATAAGCATATTCACGCACACAGAGATATTTCTTTAAAACAAATTTACCATTTAGATCTTATACTTTTTCTAGAACTATTCTTAACACCCGACATTTAAAAGGTTTCAATTGTAATAATCACATTTTGGGAAATTTTAAATTAATTATCATACCAATTAGAATAGATCTTTGATGGCAAAAACATACTTAAAACAGTATAAAAAATACATAACGACTAATGAAAGTAAACAAGTAAAAAAAAAACGTCAGTTCCTACTTTGGATGAATAGAAAGTATTTTATTAACGACTGAAAAATTGAACGATATATATATGAAAAGAGTGAACTAAAATAGTAAGAATTGGAAAAAAGAGCATAATTTGTCTGCAATGTTGAAACAATGTACATCCGGTTTGGCTAGTTTGGCTGAAAAAACGGTTTCCGATGCTAACTTTTGTCATGTTTAACTTTGTCATGTCAACTTTTGTTTTTGTTTTAACAGTTACATTGTTACAACAATGGAGACGAATCTAAGTTGGCGTCGAAGACCGGTACTTAATTTAATTTAATTAATTAATTATTATTTGAAAAAATTGTATTAACTTCAAGTGTCATCCACTACAAATTTATTTGAATTTGATTGGATGAATAGAAAGTAATTTATTAATGCGCGATTGAAAACAAGATAAATATATATATAGAGAGAGAGAGAGTGAGCTAATAGTAGGAATTGAAAAAAGCAAAAGAGAAAATAAAGTAATAAAAGTACACAGTAAATGGAAATTTCTGGAAAAAAAGAATGTTAAAAGCTAAACAGCTCTACTAAAAAGAAGCGGGAATATTTGCATTAAACAGTTACAATATATATTTCTTTACGGAAAACTCTTTCGAAAGTATTAGAAAAACATAACGGAGAAGAAAACCATGTTGCTAATTATTTCCAATGGCATCGTTCCTTGTTCAAATTTAAGGGAAGAAAAGAGTTGCCTATATTATCCTATTTAAGATCAGAAGTTCATGAAATTATACGTTGTACTTCAGCACAACACACCAAAACTTTCTGTAAAATCTACGGAAGAGATTCAAAACATATCAATTATGTGAGCTATAGATTCTTTTTAAAAACATATCTAGTAAAATTGTTCAACAAATAAGTTTTTAAAAAATTCGAAGGCCCATTACAAAACGTATTCAATTCAATGAAATTACAACTCATACTGTTTTATATGATTAATTTAATAAATTGCTTTACAGTTTCGTATAAAATTTTCGTAAATCTCGGCAATGTAAATATCATCTGTTGCACATAGATGTGCAACACTCTTTCCTCCTTTTTGTTTCTTTTTCTTTCAATTCCTACTATTAGCTCACTTCTCTCTTTATATACACTATCTGTCCAAAAGTATCCAGACACCCAGTGGTATGGACTTAGAGCATCCTGAGGCACATATTAATATGATGTTGGTCCCCCTCTTGCATTGATGGCAGCCTGCACACGTTTGGGAAGACTTTTCACCAATTTTTGATAGGTGACCATAGGAACTGCCTTCCAGGCGTCCATCACGGGTAAAGTGAGTGCATGCAGTGAGAATGATCGATTTGGCTGGCTACGTAATCTGCGCTCTAATTCATCCCAAAATTTGTTCTATGAGATTTAGATCGTGGCTCTGAGAAGGCCAGTCCAGTTTTTGAACCACGTTTGTGCAAGCCTCGATGTGTGAATGTAGCAGTTATCCTGCTGGAAGAGAAATGGGCCTTCCCCGAAATATTGCCATAGAGTTGGGAGTGCAGCATTGTCCAAAATGTCCACATACATCTCAGAGTTCATGTTTCCAATCACAGGAATTAACGGACCCAGACCAAACCAAGAGAAACACCCCCACACCATTATGCTTCCACCACCAAACTTAACAGTCAGCACAATGCAGTCACTAAAGAAACGTTCGCCGGGCATCCACCAAACCCAGACGCATCCACCCGACTCCCAGACTGTAAAGCGAGATTCATCACTCCAAAGAACAGTTTCCCACATGTCCACAGTCCAATGACGGTGAGCTCTACACCATTGCAATCGATGCTTCGCATTCTGTGGAGTGATGTTTGGCTTGTGAGCGGCTGCACGACCATGGAATCCCAAGTTTTTTATCTCTCGACGGACAGTCCTGCTGTTAACACTAATTCCTGATGAATTTTGGAACTCCTGAGAAATTTCCACCAACGAGGAGTTGCGATTTTGTTTCACTACCCTTTTTCAGATTTCTGCGGCTGCGTTCACCAAGTATTTTCGGCCTACCGATTTGTTTTTCAGCCGTTTCACTGCCTCGACGTTTCCACTTCACAATTACATCACTCACAGTGGATTTAGACTTCTGTAGAATGTCCGCAATCTCACGAACTGATTTCCCACAAAGGTGGCATCCCACTATACTGCCACGATCAAACTCACTAAGCTCCTTTGACTTACTCATTGCCCCACAAACGCATAAATACAATCTGACAAACCCCTACCAACACTTTTTTAGCTTTCAATTACGTATCAAATTGCGTCACTCGCCAGAACCACTTTTTTAAGGGGTGTCCGGATACTTTTGGCCAGATTGTGTATATATTTATCTTGTTCAAATTTTCAATCGTTAATGAAATACTTTTTATTCACATCCAAACAAGTTCAAATAAATTTTTTTTAATTGTAGTGGATGACACTTGATGTTAATACAGTTTTTTTAGATATTAATTAATTAGTTAAATTAATTATCGGTTTTTGACGCCAACTTAGATTCGACTCTATTGTTGTAACAATGGAACCGTTAATACGTTAACAATGGAAGAACTATCTTGTTCAAATTTTCAGTCGTTAATAAAATATTTTCCATTCATCCATTCTAAGTAGGAATAAACTTAAAAAATCATTTTTACATCACTTGTTACTTTTTAAACGAAACAAGATAACGCAACAGCATGATTTTTGGGTGCGTGCGTTGCAGAAGCTGCTAAAATTTTTAGCTATCTCTCATTTTAACACATCAAAATTAAGTGTCTGCGCACATAAAACTCCAGTTACCATTTAAAACATACGATCTTCCGCTTCACGAGACTTTTTTTAAAAAAATTAAACATTAAAATCTAAGAATACAGTACGAATTTAGTTCATGCAAAACACAGATACTAACACTTTAAATGGCAGCGCACAGAATGCAACTGAAAATCCTTAATAATTAAATCCAATTTGTTTCTCTGGGAAACTTATTCTTTCTTCTTCCAGCATTTTATTTATAAGCAGTATTATTTACACCTTCTTAATAACATCTTATTTATTTATTTATTTTTTATCTTTTCATGCATATTCAGTATTTACTAAGGTAAAGAGTGAAATTTCACTACGAAAGACTATTTTCTTTACTTATTTTTCTACTTTAAACGCATATTTATACTTGTAGGTTAGCATGAAGTAAAATTGTTGCATAATTAAGTATCATGTTATGGGGATGGTTATATTTTAGCTTTTCTAAGCATTCACACGCATGCTTACATTTGAACATTAACGTATAATTAGTAAGGCTGAATTTTTGGGAATATCAATATTTGTGGACTTGATTTCAAATATATTTTTAGGACAAAAATTCCCTACATTAGATAAATGATGCTACATGCATAGGGAGGCAACAGAAAAGCTTTACTAGAATTATTTCCATAATATTGGAGTAAACTCGGAATATAACATTGATAGCAGCACTCCGATTAAAAAAAAATCTGCATAATGTACAATAATCATGTTTTTTCTGTTTTCTGAAATAATTACATTTGATTAACGTCACTCTAAAATGCATGTGAATCTTACAATTTTGAATCAAGACCAAAAGAACAAAGACAATATATCTCATTTTCTTATACCAAGGCAAATGGGCAGCTCTAATTTCGTAATAAGATAATTCATATAAAAATTCTTGAGTTTTGTTTGGATACAGAAAAACATTAAAACTTATTTAATTCAGTTACACTTTCAATAACTTTGACTGAAATAAAAATCTTGTTTTATCTAGTTTTTAAAACTTTTGTAAACTGTTTTAGAAACAAGTAAAATTTTCAAATAATGAAATGAATTTCATTAATACGACTGTTATCACAATTCGAGATAAATCTTTCTCTACATTTTTAACAATGAGAGAGCAAAATGATATGAACTAAATTGCTAAAACTCTAGCTTATTATACTTTATTATAAACTTTGGGGGGGGGAGAAAGATGCAAATGTGTGCATTATAAAATAGTCTTATATGCAACAACAAAAAAAAATTCTTATAACAATAATTATCATCTGACATTGAATTATTGGTCTTTTTTTTTCTCAGCGTAGTAATCATACGAGGGTTATTCTGATATTTTTGAGATACACGTAGGTTTTCAAAGTTATACTTTCAAAATTTTAGGAGTGTTCAAAGTAGTCGCCTCCGGCCTCAATGTACTTTTGTAGACGAATTTTTTCCACAGATTAAATGCCTCAAACCATTCATTTCTTGGAATTGATGAAAAAAATAGATACATGAATCTTTTCTGCAGAGTGAAAACGACGTCCACTAAGTTCTTTTTTAGGTTAAAGGATAACCAACACATAACTAGATAACTAGAGTGGATATTCAAGCCCCTTAATTTGTTTTTGTTTAAGAAACTCAACTGTTGATCCGGCTGTTTGGGAAGATGCACTGTCATGGTGAAGCATTAGTCCCCAAACATTCGCTTCGTTGAGAATTTCTGGAAGACATTTGGTGTATACCAGCTTGCTGTTACTCTCTTTTGTCCTTCCACCTTGATGGCTTTGACCAATCCCGTACTTCAGAAGAAAATGATATACACATTCCTTTTTTCATTGCTCGCTGTCTTTTCACCAATGTCGGAGTGGGGTCATCTTCAAAGACCCATACTTTGCTTTCTTGACGTGTTGGAACATCAAAAAACGAGTTGCAGTTTTAGAAATGATGCAGTGCCCACCATCTTTAACAATTTAAATGTTTCTATTGATTCTGACACGTTCCTCTTTTGGTGCTCAGTTAGATTATGGAGAACAAAACGGCAAACTACTTTTTTTTCATATATAATTCTTCATGAATAATTTTGTGTATGACTGTGGATCCAATGTTAAGCTCCTTCTGTATCATTTTGTAGGTACAGCAATTATCATCTATTAACATTTTTCGTAATGCAGACACATTATCCGGGATTACCGCCGACCGCGGCCTTCTTGTGTTCTTCATCCTGAAGAGAATTGCGACCTCTGCAAAATTCTTTAAACCATCTGAATAAGCACGACATAAAGATTCATCACCGAATGCTAATTACAGTCGTTGAACGCATTCCCGCTTTAAAATCATAGAACGATAAGGTTCTCGCGTGTCTCAACTCCATTTTCTTTTCTGTCTAAAATTTATTCTACGCTAAACAACTTATAGTATGTCAGTAAAAAATCGTCTACTGTCTTAAAATACTTTGCATTTTCTAATTAAACCATTTATTTATTTATTTTTATTTTGTAACTACTCGTATCTCAAAAATTACAGAGTTAGCCTCGTATACCTCCAAGTGTCAGTAAAAATCAGTATTCTTATAAAGAAAATATTCTTATAAAAGTTTCATTATTACGGGAATTATCAAATGTGAATATCCGGGGAAAACTGAGTCGTACTTAAACGTAATATTCAAACGTAACACACACACACTTAAACGTAATTCAGTTTCAAAATAAATAAATAAATAAATCAAAAATGTCCTTACCAATACTATAAAACCTGAAATAAAAGCAAAAGATGTTTCCAAATTTTATCAAAAAAACTACTTGATTTAAAATGTGTGTGTGTGTTTTTCTTTCTTTCGATTCTGATAATTTTTTTGTATAGTGTGAAAAAATATATTATTGCATGAAACACGCACTCTGATGATATCCATAAGCACTCAATTTCAGAAATAGTATGCAAAACTTGTCATTTTACCGAAACTAGAAATTAAGATAACTTGATTAAAAGAAGCTTTTATCAGCCAAAATTAAAAATAAAATTATTCTCATAATGAAGCTAGAAATTAAAGGGGAAAAAAATGGAATTTACAAAACATAATTTTAAATGTCAGAAGAGAAAAAGTTTTTTTCCCCTGCCCAAAAAGAATACAAATTTTATAAACTTTCTGTAATATTGACAACATGGAGGGAAAATTTAGTACACAATTAAAAAACTTTAAGTTCGACATGTGCCAGATTAAGTTCTATCCAAAAAAAACCATTCTTTTTTTAAAAATTTTACTGTTCCTCTAGATTAGGGGTGGCCAATAAGTGGCATGCGAAGACTTATTGAAAATATATTTAAAAAAAATAATACCTTTTTTTAAAATTTTATTAAACAAATTCTTATTTAATTGTATTAGACAAAAATCTCAAAATTTATATTAATTAATTGAATTACAAAAGAAAATTTGAATGTAAAAAATACTCCTTCATTGTTCTGCACGCTGGCTTTCCAAAGAAAGTGTATTTTAAAATATCTGAAAGAAAACAATGTATATACTGCCCAGTGAGAGCTTGTTTCTCAAGAATGGCCATGAGACTCTACGCTGTTCTTACCTATATTATGGAACATTTAAATAATTTAAATTTTAGATTACAGGGAAAAGACTATTTTTCCTACGCTAGTTGGTCAAATAACTTTTGTAAACAAACTTTTGCATCTTTTGCCTCTATTTTGAAGAAAAAAGATTAACACGTTTTACAATGATGCAGTAACTATCAAACAAAGATGATAATGCTCTTAGCTATAATATATTTAAAAATTTAATATTTATTTTGAAGAATTCATTCAGCTCTAGGATGGATGATAAAAAAAAATGCTATCTTTTCATAAATCCCTTTTCAATTTCTCAACAAGACGTAAATTGTTACCCGCTTGAAATCCAAAATCGGAATTATTAACATACAGCACAATACTAGAGCGAAAAGGAAATATAAAACTTATTTCAACTCAACTGATCTAAATTATGTTGAATTTTGGAAATTTTAACCTCAACAGGCAATTTTCTAAATTTACACGATTTGGCTATCGGATACTGTTGTAGTTTTGAATCCCCAAATGTGTTCTATTACGAACATAATGAAATCATAATATCTCTCAAAATTAACTGATATACACCTAATAAAACCTAATTGAGTTAGCATCTTCAAGAACTAATTTTAATATAAATGACTTGGAAAAAAAACTACAAATTCAAAAGCCCCATTAAGCAAGTACTGACTGTTTAATAAGAAATTAGAATTAAATGTTTAAAGTTACCTACTTTTGTTTTTTACCTAAAAAGTTTATTAAAGATTAAGTAAAATGTTTATTAACAATAAGCATTTTTTAAAGTATTTATTATATTATTTTTAAATTTTCATTTCTTAGACTTGCGCAACAAAACAAAAAATTCTATTTGCGTAAAAATCCCACAAGTAACATTTTTTTACTTGTGGGATTTATATTTTTGTTTGTTGAAAAAGTTGGAATTGGCACGCATAATGCTTTATTATCAGATACCACCCCTGCTCTAGTTGTAGAAGAAATGCGCATTAGGAACACTTCTTGATTTGGCATAACAATATTTATTAACATGCAGAATACAATATCCCTAATTCAAATTAGAGGTTAGAATGTGTTAAACTGAAAGATCTAATTCTATAGAAGTCCAACTAAAAGTATTAGTTAAAAAAGAAGACAACTATATTTATAGCATTTAATATTTTCTGCCGTTGATACATTCGATTTTTGATGATGATTGATTTTTTTTTTAACATTTAAAACCATAAGTGTAACCACAATATAAATTTTTTGACTTTGTGCAGAATTTACACTCTAAATTCAATCTTTTTGCAAATAAAATTCTTCCTTTTTGTGTACCAAATTCGATAATTTGGAAGTCAAATTGGTCTAAAGATTTGTAAAATTACGGTTTTTTGAAGCTAATAATTAGATATCTTAAATAAAGTGCAATGGAATAATATTAAACAAATTCTACGTTTCAGATAATAAATGGATAATCGATAAATACCCCTTTAACAATGTAATTCGCTTGGACTCTTAAAAACTTTTATAAGAATAATGTTCTCAAACTATTCATGAGAATTGTAAATTGTTTGAAAAGATGGGAACAGGATACGAACACATGAAGTTTTTTCACTTAATCCTAGGTATTCGTATAAACAAATGAAATAATTCACAGTTAATTTTTTAATTTTTATTTCAGAAGTTTATAGATGACACTGCTTTTTTTTTTTTTTCAAATTTCAAGTAAAATTTAAAGTACAAAACAAAATTTCTTAAGTATTTATAACCAATGATTTATTATTTATTTCTAAAGACAAGAAGGAAATATTTTTTTGTAGTTAATCAAGATATTTAAGTCAATAACATATTAGAATGAATATTTTATATGTTATATAAACTTATAAATAATTTCTCAATCTTTTAAAATTTATTAAATAAAAATATAGGCTTAAAAATAAGCATTTATGACTTTTTTTAAAAAAAAACTGCCTTATGCTGTGTGTTGAGAGTCGCCTTTTTTTTTGTGAAAAATGGACACGAAAATATTTATTTCAATACCTCTGTAAATTAACAGATAAAAATTTCCCTTTTAGATCCTGCACAATAAAAGATTCTCATTTGCATTTTTTAATCATATTGAAGGTCAGTTTAAAACAAAATTGTTTCTGAAATATTAATAATTTTTTAAATAAAAAATAATCTAAGGACTGCATTCTTCTAAAAAAATTTATATAACATTTTGTTTGCTTAAAATAAAGTTGTTGAATACGTATCAGAATTCAATCCGAAACATTGATGTTTTCTTCTCTCTTTTCCCTTTCATTGAAAAGGTTACATCTAAATAATTTGAAAATGAAATCGAAATCCATAAAAAAAACAGACGTAAATTCGTAATATCTTACCAGTTTCAAACAACTTATTTCATTACTTTACAATGTTAATTTAAAACAAAATTTAAAATTCGAAGGGAGTTGGTAAATTAAAGACTTTTATTCAAACTCTGATGTTTCAAAAGAGCTCTACAAGAATAAGGAAAACTCTTTAAAAGAAAAATTTATATTAATATATTGTAAAATTGTAATGCAAGAATGAAATGAATTATATTTTTCATCTAAGATAATTTACCTTTGAACTAAATAAGAAATTTCATAAATTCACCTCCGAATTTTTGAAGAGCAATTGAAAGCTGAATGATGATGTACTGAGAAAAAAAATCAAATATATATAATAAATATATATTAAATATATATACTAAATGCTTAAGCTATGCATAAGCACACTTCAGAATATGTTAACAAGTCTCAGTTAATGTTCCAATTTGTATAAATTATAAAATGTTGGTTAGTATTCCGCTTTAAATATGGACGCTAGTACTTCGCATTAGATGGCATATGCTATGACTAAATTAATCTATGCCAGATAACTGTCACGAAAAAAGTTCTGAATTTTTTTTATAGTTCTTAAAATACTATTATCACAACATTCCATGTAACACTTAATATGTAATCACTAAATATATCATATTTAGAGCAACTAAAATATATGCTGAAGTAAGTAGTATTATACTTTTTAGTTCAAGTAACTCAACAAGCCATATTTTCGATTGTTAATTTAACCCAATTAAAATGAGGAAAGCTTCCTTGGGGTATCATAGTAGTTTATTGTTTTCTATATCACAGGAGAACTCAATAATGAAACTATGCGTTTGACATTAAAATACAATTTGATGCAAAAACAAATATAATTTTAAATGATTAAAAAACTTGCTTATTTTGTAGGAAAATATATATATTTTTAAAGTATTTTACTTCTTTAATTACACAAATAAAGTGTTTAAAATTTCGTGACAGAACGAATTTGGTGCAATAATTTAAATTTCAATATCTTATATCAGGTAATTATGAATACATCTTCAGTCATTAATTTTCAAATCCTGTTTTTCAAACAAGTATCTAAAATGAAAAGATTTCTTTTTAAAGGAAATATAAAAACTATGCATATGCAATTTCTAAAGCATTTATATTTCCCAAATAGTGTTTTAATTAAAGCTATTAATTAATTACCAGCTTTTTTACTTCATAGAAATACATAAATTGGACACTTTTAGTCAAATTAAATAAAAAAATTAGTACAAGATGAAAAATAATTCTTGAGGGGGGAGGGGGAGATAAAATCAATTAAGGGAAATGTAATAAAAATAAACAAAAGGTTATATTCCGAAAATTTCCGAAGTTCTCCTTCCAGTTCTTTTTTCAAGAACTTTATTTAGTTGTCATATTTTAAGTAATTTTGTGTTAAAAAGAATAATATATAATTCTATTTTTCTTTAAAACGATTAGGTTAAACTCCCTTTCCGAACAATTAAACGAACCAAAAATTTTAAGAAAAATACCTGTTGGAATTTGATATTAGTGCAATAAAAAAGAGCTGTATAAAATTAAGATATAGCTAGTGAAATATAAAAATCAACAAGTTAATGAAATGAAACTAAATCAGATAATCGAAATCAAGGAAATGTGTTGCTCTTTATGCCTAGTTCTTCATTTGCATCAAGAATATGGAAGAAAGTTAGATGTAATTTAGTTCAAATGCAAAAGATTTGATACATGATTTTTTTTTCTACACGGCATTACTGTTTCTCAGTCTTATATATATCAAAGCTTTTTATTCAGATTTAATTAAGGGGTGGGTTTTTTTTACAAAAAACTGAACAAATACATTTTTTATACTTTTGATTTTGAAAAAAATTCAATGAAAGAAATTAAAAAATACATTTTTTATACTTTTGATTTTGAAAAAAATTCAATGAAAGAAATTAAAAAATAAAACTCCATATATTATACTTTTTAATAAACTTATGTTTAAAAAAAAATCTTACTCAAACTAGTCATGAAATATTCAAAAAAATTACCAAAAAAGAAAAAAAAATCTTTTTCCAGAATATTTAAAAAAAAAAACTAAAATTAGAATACAAATAAATAATTGAGAGGAAAAAATAATAGTCAAATACATTTTGACATAAAAAATACTTATTTCAAAACAACCCATTCTGTTTCCCCCTTCCAAATATCTCTGTTGTTCTTCAACACCGATAAAACAACTCCACAAACTTATATCAGTGTTTATATAAAGAGATAAAACAAAACAAAGATGAGCAAACTCCTTCACCGCTCTCATTCCATGCGAATCAAAAGTGAAATCGTATACACATAAAAACCCAGCGTCACACTTTTAAAAACAAAAACGATAAGCCTAACACGGTGAAACACCTTCCCCTTCCCACCCCTAGGCCCAACAGGATCCCGAGCAAGAGAAGTACACCGAGTACCCACACCACACACGTGGTCCACAGTACCGGCAACAACGACTAGGGGGAAGTATACAGAGAGGAGACTCACCTTTGAAGACGAATCCCGGCTCTCCTTGGTGCCTGCTGAGCTGCTGGTGGAAGGCAGGTCCGAAAGTTCACTCACATCTACAAATTCTCGAGCAAACGAAGGGCCCTCGGCCATGCTACACGATTCCCAACTTCTGATTATTCGCCGATAGACTAGCCAGCGCGTTGAGCAGTCAAAAAGATTAATTTCGTCGAGAAGGGGAAACGAAACAGAAATGCAGCGCCCGTAGCCCGAAGTTATACTTCTTTCACGTGCTCAGCTGCATCGCGACATCTGTGACAGACAGTGTAGGTGTGATTTCGTGGAATTTCAGCTCTCAGCTGTGAGCGCAGCTCATTTAGCGTAAGCAGAGTTCGAAGTTTTTCGACCGCCCGAACTCCTCTCTCGTAAGGGGGGAAAATGTGTTTCGCTATTTTTTAATATTATTTATTATTCGGACTTTTTAAGTATTGAAAGTTTTCCAATTTTTTTTTTCCTCCAATTTTTTTTTTAAAGGGCAGATTATTTAGAAAGGAGAGAGAAAAAAATATTTCAGCATGGAAAAGTGTTTTTTTTTATTTTTACTTATTTTGTGCACAAGTCTACGAGTGAAAGAAATTCGGTTTAAAATTGTTTATATTATAGTGAAAAGTCTATCAAGGCACTGAGGACGAGGTTAAGACAACTTTCGCAGAACTTTACAAAATTCGAATATAAATGCTTTTACCCCCCTTTTCCTTCAAGAGAAAAAAAAACTGTGCATTCTAAAGAAAAAGAGCGAGAGTCTGTTGTAAATCAGTGCTCTTTCTATTTATTTTGCATTAATACATTAAATTTTTGTTTTTCGAAACATTTAAAAGTTAAAACAATCATTAAAAGCAAGTGCAAACAATTAAACGAATTAAGTTATTTGAATGCACCATGCAGAAAATGCAGCAGAAAGAGTAAAAAGCTTTTTTTCCTTCCTTCTCCGAAAACTTATCTGGAGCGACTGCAAACTTTAAAACTAAGTTCGAAAGTTGCATAAAAAGAAAAATGTTTTTATCTCAGCAAATAATGCTCTACCTCGCGCATTTCGACTTTTGCACGAATAATAAGCAGATTTAATGAATGCATAGCGCTACGTTTTTCTCAGTTTACGATCTTTAAAAAATGCGGTCAAACCAGAAACCTGCACAAAACGTCCGAAAAGCATCTAGCGGACTCGGGACTTTGGGAATCATCCGGATGCGAGGTTAGCACTGTCAAGTTCCATACACTGAATATTGCTATCAGCCGCAGAGCCTTGCAGAAATATTGCTTGCACACTTATTCCTCTCGCATGCGATGGAAAAAAGATTGCTCCCACAGTAATCCTCGGACTTTCATGGACTTATCCTGAGCTGCACGATTTGGAATTCCAACTTTAAACCACTAAATTAATTTTATAAGTGCATCCTATCACACTGATCAGCCTACGGAGCTTACTATGTTACACGTTCTGCGCAGTAGTAATGCGTAGTGGAGCACTTTGCTCCGCGAGGTCTGGGTCGTGACGTCACATCCAGGATTTTCCCGGGGTTTCGTCGGATGCAGGTGATGCGTTTTGTACACGCATTATGTAACATTTGGAGTGGGGGGAGGAAGGATTCCATGTGTACATGAAGAGGAAAATGACAATAATACCTGTAAGCGAGTGTTATTCGAAATGAAACGTAGAAAGGTGTATATATACTTACAGAGGCATTAGATTTCACGTAATGCATCGCAGTTCTTGTGGAGGAGCGAATTCGAAGAACGGAGACTGCTTCCATTTCATATGGCTACCTCCGCATCATTGCAGACGATAGTGCGTGAGTAAGTTTTAAATATACAGGATTGAATCGAGAGCAGATATCTTTTCGTTAAATTGTCCCAACTCTCGGAAGAAATACGAGACTTTTGAAAAATGGAATTGGAGCTCTTTCGTGTTGAATATTTCTTGACAATTTAATTTCGATATGAAGAGTAAAAAAAAATTGTCGGCTAAAATGGAGTCGCCTGTAGCCGGTCCTATTATGCGATCTCCCCCTTCTGGATGTAACGTTCGATTCTCCTGAATATTTTTAAACTTTTTTCTTTTGTTGCAGTTTTTCTTATTCCATTTAAATTTGATTCTTGCAGCGAGGAATCAAAAATGACTTCAATAATCTCAGGTGAGATGTCTTTGTTTACAAGAACGATGGTTTAAAAATGCCGGGGTTCGGTGCACGTGTTTTAGTGACCTAGTTTCAGCTCCAGCTCTGCATATCTGATTAAAGGGATCGTATAAATAACTGCTCTGCAGGGGCAATTCACTTTTTAAAAAGTCTGATAAAATAGCAAGATCTACGGGGTTTCAATTGAATAGTGAAGTTAATTGCAGTATTTTTTTATTCGATTTCTTAAATGGTGTTTTTATAAGCACACTTTTTGCTGTTGTTTTCCTTATTTAGAATCAGATAACTATGCTTCAATTGTTTTTTTTTTTTAAAAATGCAAGAGAATTAAATTTAACTAATTTTATTGCATTAATCCAGGTATGCAGACAGCTGCCCATTTTCACTGCTTGAGCTTCATATAAATTTTGTTTTTCCTTTGCATCAAGTATTTATTTTGTGCACACTAGGAAATACCAACAAAAAAAAGGAAGTGGCTATGAAAACTAAATTATTGCAATTGCATTTTAAAATTCTACATGTGTTTCTGTAAAATACTATTAAGAAATGTTATTCTTAAATATTACTACAACAAAAATTAAAAATACAAATTCACAAGATTAATATTTAAAAAAAAAAGCTTATTATTTTTCATTATTATGAACATATTTTTTAAAGTAAATTCATTGAAACTGCAAAAAGACTAATTTTCAAAAGCTTAAAACTATTTCTTGTTTTATTTTTCCCTTTAATGAATTGCAAACATTGACTGTATTATTTATATATAAATTCATCTCAAATATAATAAATTCTTTTTCTAAATAAATATATTTATCCTTAAAGCAACATTTGAGAAAAACTTATTTTAAAAGGAATTATACATACCCCTCTAGTTTGTATCAAGAAATTAATCTTCCATTCTAACAAACAGTTCACAGTGTAGATTTATGCTGGCATCTAATTACACCTTTAAATATTATTTTATTTTGCTATGATTATATTGAACCAAATATTCGCTGGAGGTGATTTAATAAAAATATATATCAAATAAATTAGCTCTTTTAGGAATAAATTCATTACATTTAAGACTTATTAAGAGCATATACAATTACCACCAAATCAGTTTAAAATTACATGAAAATGATATTCAACAAAGTGAAGTTTTGAGGTGAGAAGCCAGTACGATATAAATAATTATACCAATAAAAATTTATGCAACTTTTAATAAAATAGTATGCTTTAGAATATTACATGTTCTGAAGATAATAATAACTGTTATATATTTTTTACCAAAATTGCTAAATATTTTAATCTAATTTACTCACGACTTATTGTATAACAATTTTAATATAATTTTCTTTTGAAAAGAAAGAATATTAGCATAAAAAACTATTTTACATGCAGTTGATATTTATATGAAGAAATTATTAAGAAAATACTTTTTCGTAATAGGAAATATATTCAGAAGTTCAAAAATCAATAACATAACTTGGGATTAGGAATAAAACAGTCTCTTCTTATGAAAGAGCAGAAACACTAAATTAATTTCACTAATCTGTTGTTTCCTTAATCTCCTTTTTTAACCAGAATTAAGTGGTGTAAACATATTTTTTTTTATTGTTTTGTTGTTCGAACAATATTTTTATCCTCAGTCTATGTTTTTACTGAGTAACTAATTCCACTCACATTTTTTTCTCATAACAAATTATTTTTTCAAACATTAAAATCAGTTTATGAATCCTTTTAGAAATTCACTTTTTCCTTAATATACTATTATATAGATTGACCACCAATAGAAGATAATTGGCCCCACCTCCCTTTTATGTATTCAACTTTTCTATATTATGTATTCAACTTTTCTATAATCTCATTTTTGGTAAGCCTGCCTTTAAGTAAGCTGCTATATTGTTAATTTAAAAGTGCTTTCCCCTTCTCACTCAAATGCAATCTGTCAAATATAAGTGGCAGAACTACAGATTTCTCAGCATAAAATGTTCAACCTTTCTTCCTAGAAAGAAATGAATTCATTTATTGAAGAGGCAGAGTTCTTATTGTGGTTGATATATATATTTGGTTTTTTTTTTTATAAAAAAAAAAGGCATTTCAGATCTATTATAAACATCACTAAGTTTCAGAAAGTAATTGTATAATATTTCTTTTATATCTCAAACTGTGATTTTTGACTTTTAACTCTGAATTTCTGTACATTTGTGTTGTTAGAACAACTGAGAATTTATAAAGTTAAAAAAAACCCAAATTTTAAAAAAATTCAGCATTTGAATAAATAATTATTAATTTAGCTCAGTGGCACAATAGCCCATGAGGGACAAGGCCTACTGTGCCCAACTCAGTATACGTCACCTTGGGCCCTGAGGTACATGAGCAGATGTTCCGGTCAGGTAGTCAGTCTGACACAAAACCCCCAGTGTTAAGTTCCCAAGCAAGCTTGGTACTCATTTATCAACCCACTGAAGGGATGAAAGGCTGAACAACCTTGCCCAGCCCGGGGTTTGAACCTCAGACCTGTGGTGTGGAAGCATGATGCACCAACCACTCAGCCCCTTGGCATTATAATTAATACACACCAGAAATAATTGTGTGCTTGACACTGATGTAATTTTATTTCCAAATGATTCGTGAAGATTTACTTTAATTATATTTCGTAAAAAAATCATGCATATAACATGGTTACATTTATCCCTTTTCTACCAAGAATATTCTCTGAACAAGTAGCATTATGAAGTCAGTAAAAAATTACACAGAAAGAATTGAAACATACCTCACCCTCATACAATTTCAAAATGATACTAATAACAAAGAAAAAAACTTGGGTTTATAAAATTCCTAAATCTAGTTGGGAATCTAGATGTTTTAATTCCCAACTATTATATAATTAAAAAAAGAAGTTAATAATTCATTGAAGGCATATTCAGCATTAACAGAAATTATATGTATTCTAAACATTTATTTTGAGTGAACAATTTAATTTAAATAAATACTATAGCTACATAAATGTAACCTATAAGTATTAGTATTTTTTTTTACTTTCATAAGCAGTATTGGAACAAGTGTTACATCAACATTAGAGTCCAACATGAATCATCCAATTTATTTCAGTTTGCTGCTGACATTTTGAAAACTGCTATAAAAAAAGGTATTAGACTCTGCTTTATGTTTTTTAAGATTTATTTATTGATTGAAACAAATTCATAGAAATGTAGAAGATGTGAAAATGTGTGAGGAAAAAATAAAAATACATAAAATAAAATTTCCACAAATGCATAAAAATAATTACTAGGCCTAAAACAAAGGTGGTAATAACAAATGGTGAAAATAAACTTTTTAGTCACATGGTTAATTTTCGACTTACTGAAAGAAGGTAGGTAGTACAGTACTTATGAATATAATTGCCTGGTTAAGTTACATTATTTCATAATTAATTTATGAAGTAGACTTGATACCTATTGCGATCAAGTTTTATTTTTAAAAATTTTTCAAGTGAATAATTTTTACAACTGCATTGTTTAAGTCTAAAAGTAACCAATAAAAAAATTCCTATCTTTTTATCTATCAAGTGTATAATTTTATAGGATTTGTTTTAAATAGATTAAAATGCATACTTTTTAAATGATTTTATTTAAACAAAATATGTTATATTTGACTAAAATTAGTTGACCAGTCAACTTTAAAGTATAATTAAAATTCTTTTAAATGTTTGTTATGAAAAGAATAATAAGTCTATCAACCATGTGATGGTTAAATCATAAAATCAAGATTTACACTTTTTTATATAAAAAATTTAGTATCTTTCCAATGTTGGCAGCTAGAGATAAACTTTTTAGTCGGCCATCCAAATTTAAAGATTCATTATTTTTGATTATATTATGGATGTAATATAATTACTTTTTAAAAATAAGATTTGAACATGTTGTTGCCATTATCATTCAAGTTATATTTAGTATCAATTTTTATGTTTCATGATGGTTGCTGAACTGCTAACAAAACATACCATTAATTTTTTACTCTAAAACTATAATTAGTCATGCATTTGACACTTAAAAATGTATTGGGTGCACTGCATACAATGTAACCAAATAAAAAACAATTTAAAAAAAATATCAATCTTCATTTATCTATTTTGTTTATATGTATTTAAAATAAAACTGAATTCACATAAATTTCTGTGAATATATGGCCTTTTTAATTATTCTAATATTAAATCTTTATTATTGAAGTAGATAATGATTGAAACTATTTTAATTCATTAAGTATTTGGTAGTCACATATTATTGCAGCCTGTTGGCGACATGAACGCTGATTGCCAATTCAGTGCTTATGATTCATCTGAAATTGAAGTTTCTAACTTGCAAGTTATCTTGAACATAGGTGATTGTTGTGATAATACATAAGTGCCAAGTAATTTTTTCATTCATACAAAAAAATACATTTTCTTTTACAAAATATATGAACAGTAAAAACAATGCTGTTTTAATACTTTTCTCTCACTTCAAAACTACTACTTAATCTTGAAATATAGTAATAAAATGTTACAAAGAAAGAACAGTTTAGGAGGGGAAAAAATAAGATTCATAAATAATGAACATTAAATAAAGTCATAACATATTTACGATATTGAAATTTAGAGAGGAGTATATTTATTAAAATTGAATATCAATGTATTAAAAATGTTTCTCATGTGTAAGGAAAAAATTCAGCTAAAAAAAGACTTGTTTATGTTAACATTCTTTTTTAAAAAACAGCTCATTAGGAAGCCTTTTCTATTATGAAATGCAAATAAATTGCTGTCTGTAAATAAGTTGATAATATTTTCTTTGATGATAAGTATACATCAACGTTGTCATCTTTTACATTTTACTATCAAAGAACATTTCTGATTTGCAATGTTGGAAAGAAAACACTGAATATCAATTACACGTTTCTAGCTAATAAGTTAATGTGCTTCGCTGTTGCTAATTTTTGATTTTTGCAAAAACTTTCTTTCAAGAAGTATATATTTGTCAACAATAACAACACATGTAAACCAAATACACTTGGATTCGAAAGAACACTATTATATAAGATTTGTTTTAACAAAAACTTTTTGGAGAATCTTAATATCTGTATCCAACCATCAAATTTGAAGTCATATTGAGATTTTACAAGTAGAACAACAAATACAAGTCTAATGTCAGTTTTGTATTCTATGGAGAACATGTGATAGTATTTATCAAGTGACCATTGTGAATTTAGCCCATTGGTAATTTTGAAAATCATGCAAAACAGTAGATTAAATGATATTCTCATTCCTTTCCTGAATGAAACCCAAATTTATCTATTAGTGGGAAATATGCATATTGTGATACACTAAGAAATTGTATCTTAAATTGTATTTTCTTTTACAAATGCCTGTTACGCAAGTGGTTTGAATTTTTATTCATAGCCTGTACAATTTTCAATATCATGAAACAAAAATACAATATTCATTATATGCTTATTGGAATAAATAAATAAATCCAATATTTTAAATTCAAACGTATGAAAATGTACTGACTACTCAAAGTTAAGCATGATAGTAAAGTGAACAAAAATAAAAAGCTAAAAAATTTTCAGCAACACAAAATTATACATTAAGGTAGAAAATGAAGAAAAAAGGGGGGAGATACCGATTAGTTAGTTAGCTAAGTGGATACTTCTGGCAATAACACATTAAATATGCAAAAATAAAAACTGTGACTGATTTATAGACATCATACTTTGTAATAAATCACTGTATGTATATTGGACTGATTGCATGTCCCTTGTTCTCTCTAGACGAAGGGTATTCAACCTTTTTTTCTGCTGGGCCGCATACATATGTCAGCTATGTCAAGTAGGCCACATACATATGCTACTTATTTCATGCAGGGCACAACATGAGGGTAAATGGAGGAGGGGAGGAAGGAGAGAAATGCTTTAAGACCAAGATAACATTGGAAATTTAAAATAAGGAAAATTGATCGAAATATTATAACTTCTGTTTTGCTTTTTTTCATTATTATTTTTTATATTTTTGCCACTAACACTAAACTAGAAGCATTTAAGAAACACTCCTTCACAATTTCAGCATAAAAAAAAATGATTTCGTATGGTTACCAATAGTCTAACAAACCTCTTTAAAGAGATCTTCGAGGAAAAGCATCATTGAATGATTCCTGTTTATTGGTATTTTTTAAATACAGCACTTTCGTGACAAATCAAACAATTACTGATCCATGTTTGTTTTTCACTACAAAATAGTCAACCTCCTAATCTTCTTGAAACTATTTATTTTTTTTGAATATTTTTCGCTTGCAGGATATGAAAGGTAGTTAAAAATTAGTTCCACCAATAGAATTGTCTCTACTCCACTATTTTCTGCTATCACTAACCATAACCATTCCAAATTAAAAAGGAATATCAATTCGTACCCGTGCGACAGCAAAAAGCAAAGTTGATATATTTGATTTCTTGACAAAGAATTTCCTACCAAATTTTTAGTACAATGTTCTTAAATAAGTAAATTTCTCAGAGCAATGGGCCACTTAAAAAGGCTTGGTGGGCCGCAGGTTGAGTATCAATGCTCTAGACCCTTACATGTTTTAATCTGATTCTAAAGGAAATCTTGCCAATTTAATTATTTAAATTAGTGCAAGTTTATTCACTTAAATCTTGTCTTTCTGATATGGAGGTTATTAGAGCAGAAACATGTGGTGCTTGGGTGTACAATCTTTTGGCAAAGTGCCTCAGTAAAGTAAAAATTATTTAACCAAATGAGAATGCAATCACGGATACAATAATTGTAAAAATTGTTTAGATACCACTTAGCTGGCATAGTATATCAATAATCTGAGAGAATAATAATTCTTGCATGACTGTGAACACAGGTCTCCAGAAAACTAAATGACTTTGAAATTGTTTCCATAAAAACAAATTACCAAATGATAAGCATCAAAGAAACAAGCACCATCTTTAATTTACTGTTGTTCTTCAAAGTGTCTGATAGAACACAATTTCCTATTTGTCTTTTTTGAATTATGCTAAATCTCAGACTCTAATACCATTAAAAACAATCCAACAAAACTTAAACATTTTGTATCAGCACATTTAAATGCACCACCTCAAATTCCTCAGAATGCAGACATGTTCAATGGCTGCTAATTCATACAGTTAAATGATTAACTGTAATATAAATTATTTGCATTCAGACATCTGTATTTGTAAAAATTTTATAAAAACAACTCCAGTTATAATAATTTTTTTAAATTATAAAAGTGTATTGTGTGCTTTAAGTTCTAGAAACCAGTGTGCCTTTTTACTTATACAAGGTTAAACATATGAGTGTATTTACCACATAAAGCATATCTTCATCAAAAATACTAATATGTACAATAGAAACAAATTTTAATGCTGCTTCAAACAGAAGGAAAATGAATTATGACTGATACATAATGCCAATTATTTGAAAATGCACTGAATAACAATAAAAAATAAGTCCCAAGTTTTCATAAAGACAAATTAACTAAAAAAAAGAAATAAAAGCATTATAGCTGCATTTTAGAATTCATTAGAATTATAGGTGAAAAATATTAATTTTTATGTTATAGTAAAGTAAAAAATTATTTGCATCAAAAAAATAATTATCTTAAAATATGTAAATGGTCTATTTTATCTTATTTAAAATACTAATCAGATTATGTACAAAAACTTGAGTATTTATTATAAATTTAAGAATATTGAAAAAAAACTATAGTATATACTCCATTTTTCTTTACATAAAAGGAATATAACACACCAGTGTTCTGCAACCTCCAGTCCACACAAGAAACATTAAATTATTTTTCTTTTATTTACTGTGGTATATTTTTCTTAGGTTTGGGCCCCTTTTTATGAAAATCATTTAATATTCCTTGTTAAATCACTTTATATCCATTTTTTGGTGTAGGTTTATTAAATCAAAACATCTAAAATATAAGCAATAAACATCCTGCCTCTCAGCAGACCACGGTAAAATTAACAAATGTTGAACGGTCCGCGTCGATAAAAAGGTCGCGGAGCACTGTAATACACCATTACTTTGACAACAAAAGTTAAAAATAAAAGCTTCTTTCAAACAATATAAATATGTCAAATAGTGCACATTTTCTTGAAACAAAGATGATTGGGTAATTACGTGTAAGCCTCACCTCAGCCAAATTGGTGCCACGTGAATCATGCCATTTTCCCCAAAATTTGAAACTGTGATTTTTTTCTCTCCATATAAAACACATTAGAATCAGTTCACTGTTTTGATACCATGGCACTGACTAAAATGCAGTGGCACTAATATATAAGTATCAATTGTGTATTTATTACAATACAAATTCTTTAAAAAAGAAAGCTAACAAATACACACATCTTTCAAAATGCTTATTTAATATTAATGGGAGTTAAGTAGTAGAAATAAAAAAAAATACTTTTTTTTATCCACTTTACCTAATAATACAGAAGTTTAAATCATGATACATATGTTTGCTTGTTTTTTCCAAAACTAAACTTGATAAATTAATTTGTGGTGCATCACATCATTTGACTATATTTCTTTGATATGACAAAAATGTTTTTTTTGCACAAGTACCTAAATCATTTAGCAATAAAAGATCTTAGGTCACACATAAACTGCTTAAGTCTAAAAGTGAAAAGTATACGATTTTTAAAAACACATGGAACTCATTTGACATCAGTTTGCTATGGATTTTTTTGCCATCGTAAAATTTTACCAAGCTGGATTGATAACATTAGATGAGCCATCAAAGACCTGTTTGGGGTGATTTAAAAATCATGTCAAAAAAGCAGCATACCATTAATTAAAATATGTATTAAATTTTATAATTCAAAATATCCATAAAAAGTTTTAATGTTTCCTGTAGACACACACACACAAAAAGTTTTTTTGGTTGTTAAATATGTCTCTTTATTTACTGGATTAGTAACAAATAAGTAATGACCTTAATTATAAAAGCAAGGCACAACTAAAAGCTACAAAGAGTTCTTTGATCGGAATAATTTTTCTAAAGTAACTAACTGATGACAAATAAGAGCAGAAACAAAAAATGTTTTCAGGGTAATTACATATCATCTCAATCGTTATTGATGGTATTACATGAAACAAAGTACATAGTTGCCAATTCACAGCATACGACACTTGGGAAATCTGGAGAGCTAACTTGGCAAGTTATCTTAAATGTTGGCATTGTTGTGGTAGTACATAAGTATCCGAAAGAATTACTTGTACAATTAGCATATTAAAAAATTTAGGGAATAATTTAGAACTAATTTTGTTATCACCATGCTATTTGTTTTTAGCATGATTTTAAAATTGTATCTTATACATCTTTGGGTACTTACGTATTATCGCAACAATTTCCAACTCTTTAATAATGCGCTAAGTTAGCAACCATGGTTTCCATTGTGTCCTACCCCCTGAATTGGTAACCATGTACTCCGTTTCATATGTCAACAACAGGTTGCGATGGTTGATTTGTCGAATCGGGTGTTTTCTTGACAAATCGATAAATGCGCCAAATCTGGTAACCCTTCTGAATTCATTTTCCAGTGGAAGTGAAGTTGCTTTTTTTTTTGCGAAATTGAGTGCATGCGCAGCAGATTTCTTTAATTTTAACGATATCGCGGCAAGTTAGCGCATTCGTAATTAGGTTTTTTTTTTATTTTAACAGTTTAATTCTCCAACGGTCTTTCTCACGCATGAGCAGAAAGCTTTTTTTTCTTTAAAAAATCCGTTACACAGGAAACGGTTATTTCTTTTGCTCCGGTTGGGTCAGCTGTTCGGCTTCGTTTTGGGAATTACTCTTTGCAGGTAATATTTTTATTTCTTTCTCCACATAAATTTCAAAAGATTGCCATGATGTCCAGCGATGCTGTTAGGATTAATTTGAATGAATGCATGAAAAATTACGATTACTACTGTTAAAGGTTTTTTTGCCATGTTGTCTATTCTTGGAAAGAAGGCTGTTTTAGAATGGTGCATGAAAGGTTTGATTGGATCATCGTATGTATGTCCGAAATGTGGAAAAAGTATGGAATTGAGAGAAAGAACGAGTAATAAAGTGAATGATCGTTTTTGAATGGTACTACAAAATTCATTCCAGTATGAAAGAGGATACCCATCATGTGTTTAGGAGTGTAAAGAAAGGGTTTTGGTTTGAATTGAGTAATATGGATTCGTGCACCGTTTTGTTAGTGATGCAAAAATAAAAATGTTTTGGAAGGTGCTCTCAGAAATATACAGTAGCACACTGGTATAATTTCAGTAGGCAACTCATCGTCATCATAAATGTCGGGAAAAGCAGCATTTTTTAAAGGTAAGTGAAATTATTTCCATTTTTAAATGCCTGATTTTTGCTGCGATTTTCAGTTTCTGAACTTTAAAATGCTATTTTTTAATGATTTCCTTCCGTCATCTTGAATTTCGCGCTCCGGCGTTGCGTGTTGTAGTAGGGTTGCAACTCCGAAACACAGCACGCAAAAACGCGCCAAATTGGCGATTCGTCAAAATTTGGCGGCGAAGTGCCGGATTCGACAATTTCACCCTCCGTTTCATATGTCAACAACAGGTTGCGATTGTATGCAAGTACCCATCTTTCATGCCTAATATAATGTTATTGTCCCAATTTTGCTAAATTTTACAGTTATCCAACAGAAAAAAATCTATAGTATACCAATATTAAATTAGTCAGAACTAATTTGATATTAGTACACCATGGATTTTTCTGCCAAAAAGTAAATTTTACTACATTAGGGTGAATTCATTACATTATGATAACATTAGAATGACCATAAAGATATCAATTTAGCCCAGTTCCAAAAACCCTCCAAAAATGATTAGCATACTGATATCAAATGCATGCCTCAATTAGTCCCAATAATTTTTTTATATCTTGAACAGAAAGGACAACTTTTCACAATTTCTTTAAGGGTTACTCTACTTTATTGATTTCAATAGAGAATATTTTTCACATAATTCTAATAGTTTTCGTATGAATTACTTATGAACAAAAAGTTCTTTAATTGGTTAAATCGTTCACAAATGGTTTTGCAGGATGAAAAGTGTTTTTAATATATATAAAAATAGAAAGTCAAACAAAATAAAAATAATAAACTATGTATATATATATGCCATGCACTGAAAATCCACAAATTATTTAAAGCAACTCTAAACAGCGAATTAAGTTTATTTCTCTGAATTAGCTCTGCTTTTTAAAACAAAAAAAAAGAGGGTGGGGATTTTTTTTCTCTTCAGATTCAGAAAATAATTTGGGGCTTTTTAAATACATAACTAGATTTATTCAAATATACTTTAACATAAAGATGTCTTGAGATTAAAGCTATATTAAACATAGAAAAACACACATGGATTTCACATTTAATTTATATATTGATATCCTCTAACAAAAAATTGACGCTAAATTAAACTATCATTTAATTATGTGATGTTGAAATCGAAATATAATAATCTAAGATGATTAAATTACCTGATAAATGTTTCTCTCTTCAATGGTACTTTTTTCTTAACATCTTTAATGAAAAAAATTGAAAATTTGCTAGTAAACCAAATTTATAAGAACATTTTTATTCGTATCTCTATAATTTTTCAAAATCAGCTGAGAATCCACCAGAATTCAAAAGTTTTCTGATTGGATAAAACTAAATTTCTTTGTTGATTCACATCATTTCAAAAAATACTGAAACTTTACTTATTTCCTTTTCCTGAGAGAGAAGCTTTTTCCATAATCATACGAATTCGGATGAACTAGTGAAAATTTATGCTGGCGTTAAAAATAATTTAGGTTCTATAAACCATTTTAAGAAGTTACAAATATTGGATGTTTTGATAAAAACGAGTCATGTTAATCTGTTGTGTAAATCAGTCAATCAGATTTAGTGCACAAGGTCTATATTTACGAATTGTAAAGTGCGTCAAATATGGGTCAAAGTATTTTGTGTATCAAGATTCTCATAAATCATTCAATCTGAATTAACTTAAATAATTATTGTCTATAAAGCATTACACTCAAAACATAAAATTGTTATCTTTTCTTCAACTTTATAAATATTTTAATATGATTAAAGTCACAACCGGTAGACTAATCGGCGTTGGGATAGCGACATGCGTTATTACTACCGCTTCAGTTTACATGAGAACATCTTTGGCAGACAGAATAAAAAATCAAAAAATATGTATTGACTGTTATCAAAAGATGTTGCAACACAGCCCTTCAGTTGCATTTTTAGGAGAACCTGTGACATTACAAAAACCAAATTTATCTAACGAATTCAATCATATAACTAAAGTTAAAGCGACGATTTCTTTGCCAGTTTCTGGTTCTAAAAAATCTGGCGAGTTACTAATTGATGCCTCTAAGAATGAAGACGAAACAAAATGGACAATAAACTATTTGAAATTAAAAGTAAAAAATGAAGAAATATTGATAGAATGATCTATATAGTCTATTTTAAAAAGCTATTTTGTGGATAACGTGTAGCACTTAAAACAGATGTTGAAAATATAATTGCTATGCAAATGCTGTATTTTAATGTTTTTGAAATTAATAAATTGTGTTTGGAAAAAAAAATATTCCACTTCAAAATTACTGTTTGTCTAACCATTCAATACTAAAAAAAATGTATATTGCATGCTATATTCCAAATTATGTTGAAATTTAATATTAAAAGCATATTGAGGAAATATGGGAAACTACTTTATAAATTGTTTTTACTAATAAGAGATTTTATTTTAAGTTTTACGTTATGAATGATTTAAATTTTCAGTGTATGTATATTTATATACATTGCAGAAAGTAATATTTTATAATTTCTAAAGAAATAAGTTTCCATTTGTTAGAGAAAGTTCCCATATTTTGTATTGATCTTTTGTGTATATATCACTACTAATTACATTCTAGTATTTTAAATCCTGCATCAGTTCATGAGAAGCATTTTGACTTAAATTGAAATTTTTTATTAATACTTAAAATTCAGATTTCACAATTATTTTAATAATCAGTATAAAATCAAGTTTTTTAATTAATGTTATGAAGCAATCTACCCTGTATGTGTTTGACACTTTGTATCTAAAGTTTACTTATGCTTATGTGTTTGCTTTAAGTTGTATAATTCATGAACATTTTTTTAAATATTTCATGTCAAAAGAACACTTTTATGTATTTCACTGTCATTTGATGAGAAATTGATTTATAAATGTTACACTCACAAAAAACAAGGCTATTGGAATAGATCATAATTTTGAAACATGATCTAGGACCTTAGCTGGCACCCTGCTGTCTTTTTTCCACTCCATGCTAATGTGAGCACATTAAGCTTTGACCGATTTAAATAATATGGTTGATGAATAAATTTATAAAATTATACTTTTTTCCAGCTTCATGTTCTTTTTTGAACTTTTATACCTTGATTGTTATTATTTGCTCATAGAATTAAAAGATAAATTAACTTATTTATAAATATCAACTCTGCTTTAAAATTTTAACTGTAAGAATTTTTTATTCATATTCTATATTACCAAACAAATATGTATCAGTAGCATATGCAAGGGGGGGGTGTGTCTGGACCCCCATAGCTCTTGATTTGTTTTCAATTGATAATCCTACATATATAGTACGTAAAATTTAATTATTTGTTATTAGTAATTAATTTTACTAATTAATGTTAATTATTTATTCAATAATTTATTTTTTACTGTTTTTTGTTCCAAACATTCAAAAGAATATTTTTGGCGGCGTATTGGGGTATGATACGAGAATGGTGGACTTCAGACCCTCTGGATCCCCCCTTTGAAAAATTCTTGTGTGCACCACTGACGTGTGTAAATTATATTTATCCAGTGCAGCCCCCGAGATTTTGAATACCCTTTCCAACATATGGCTGAGTGATTTAAAAACGTTCCTTAATAATCCTAAAAATATCTCTGCAACTTATACAGATTTTTTAACATTTCTTTTCTTCCTTCAAGAAAATAGAAATATCTAATTAAAAATATTATAAAATACTTAACATTAAATGAGAGACCTTTGCAAACCCCTCGGGGGGTTACGTACCAGATTAGGAATTGCTGTATATTTATAAATTTGATTTTTTTTGTCAGTTCAAATGTAAATTAATTTGCTTTTTTTTAATGCTATATAAAACTTTTTTTGTGAAATATGCTGACAATATTTAAAATAATGAAGAATTTGCTCCAAAGTAAGGAATTCTTACTGTTGGTAATTTTGGTTTGCTGTTACATATAAGGATTAATCAAAAAGAATAATTTGATACAGTTGATTAAGAAAATAAACAAAAATATTTCTTATTGAAGTGATATATTTATTAATACCCATGAAGTTTTATAATAGGTATGACCAACAAACATAGCAAAAGCTAAATAGATCTAGATAAAGTACCTACAGATTAGGATTCAATTGAAATTTAAAAATAATTAATCTTTTTGAGGAATATTGATAGCAAATATCTGGTTAGAACAAGGCATAGTGAGAATTTATGTATCAGCAAATTAATGTTGTTGTTACTAATGCCACCCGATTGGCAAAGGCCCACGAAATTCATCATGGCAATGGGCTAAGTGATGCCTGTCGTTAGCCTTGGTTTTGAGCACCATGCAGGTGACAGTACGATTTGGCTCGGTTCCACCCCAATTTAGAGGGAGAACACATTGCGGGTGATCAGAGGCCTCCCACCAACCACACGAGAGGACTTACGGCTCTTTAGAGTACCCCCATGCCGCAAAGGCTCTATACATTTACAAACATCCATATCTTCTTCGGGATTTGAACCCAGTTCCTATGGCACCTCAGTCAGCGTCGCTAACCACTATACCAGTTGGGTGACATAAATTAATGTATACCGTATATATAGTAACATTATAAACATAATCTCTTAGCCATGTTGTCTGGCAATATTTCTGTGATTACGGTCATGAGCTTATGGTCAGTGTGTGTCATTAGTTTGAGCCACTGAAGACCCACCATGTAGATGGGCTGATGCTCATTAAATCTGCTGTGGCTCTAAGTCCTACAATTGGTGTGATGTAGAAGTTCAGAGAAGGGAGTGCTAGAGCTCAGGTGTTGTCCTTATCACTTGACCACAATTCAAAAGTATTGAAGTTTGTTCCAAGTAATCTTTGTGTTGTTTTAGTGTGATATTAAAAAAATCAACATACATGTTCTACCTTTGATCCCAGATTCGTAACAAAGTTCATCAAAATTGTTACTGATATAAAATATTAAGAAATTTTCAATCTAATTAGCTTTGTTGTCAATTGAGAAAATCTTAAAGTACATATATAGAGGTGCTTAATAGATCTGCTGCTCAGTTTCTATGTTATACTTATTTGTGAATTATACTTTCCAGTTTATGTGTATTATATTTTGTGTAATTACACTTGCATAGAATCCATTTAAGATGTTAAAAATGGGGAAGGGGTGAACTATATATACTGAAAAGTCATCTTATAATTCATATCCTATTAAGTAAATTCAAAGCTAGGTTTCTTTTAGATTTATAAATTATTTTCAGGTAATTAGTGAAGAAGTAAATACATCAGGAAAGGAATTTAATTCAAGAAGTAGACATACACCATACAAAATACTTATTAAAACAGCCTTATGTCTAAAGAAATTTTGTTACGTTACATACATGTGTTCTTTCATATATACTTAAAATAAATTTTTCTCAGGTGACTTCCTTGTGAAAAATATCTGCAATATTATATAGCACATTTGTTTGAAATGACCTTTTACAGTAGTTTCCTAGTCTTTATTCCACCAAATAGCAATAAAAAAATAATAAATTTATGTAGAAATATTCCTTTTGTAAACAGTCAGGTTTACAAAAATTTAGAGAAAGGGTTTTTTTTGTACAAAATATGAAAATTTTTTTGATCATGGTAAAATGGAATATAAATTAAAGCTGGTTTCTTTTTAAATACACTTTACACTTTCTGAAGAGAGAGAGAGAGAAATTTCAGCATCCCTCCCCCTCAAGCAATGAAAAAGTAAGGATTTTTTACTGATCAAATCGTCACTTCAATCTGTTAACCCCAAATATCAGTGGATCTTTGATTCTCCAAAGCATTATTTTTAATATTAATTTAATACATGTGATGAAGTAAATTTTAGTTATGTTTTAGGTCAGGGGTGGTCAACCCAAATGACCTCACCTGCCACTTCAGAAGAACTTTACAATCCCGCGGGCCGCACACACATAAAAATATATATCTTTATATTAGATTTGGATCGATTACGCACATTTGTTTGAGTGGAAATTTAAAACAGACTGATATATTATTATTGTTTTCATTGTTTTTAATACATACAAACATAGATAATATAATCATAATGCAATGATCAAATAAAATTTATTTAATTAGTCGATCTCAATGCATGTGTATTTGCGTATCGTAATTGATGTTGCAGATTTTCATGCGTTAAGTTTGAGCACGATTTATGTTTGATAAATTTCAATTTAGAAACAAAAGAGATTCACAGTAACAGAAGCAACATTATAAAATAATAACAGTTATGGGATTTATTTTTTACAAAAAAACCCCCAAACAAACAAAACCTCTTTAAACAAAAATATTGTACAAAATAGTCGAATTTTGTAAAGAATCTCGTGGGTTGGACACCCCTGTACTAGGTAGTAAAAATTTATGGGGGAGATAAAGCTATTACAAAAATAGCTAATTTTTAGATTACGCTGAATAATACTCAATAAACATTTGACAGTTTAGAAGAGTGGATGTTACATTTCCTGAAAACACAGGATGGTAGGTATTTCTTGAAAAAAATTTTTTTTGTACTGTATAATCAGATAATTCTTATATATTTTATTATCTATTAAAATATTGTGATCAAATGAAAATTTTATATGCAATTACATTTGTCTCAAATCAGATTCCATTAACCATTGTTACCCTTACTTTTAACATAAATTATCTGTTTTATGAAAATTCAACTTAAACACAAAATTTTAACAGTGTCAGTTTTAAGTATAAGTTGTTTTGGTGCTTATGTATTATCGTAACAATTGCCAACTCTAATAATAATTCGCTAAGATGGCAACTCAGATTTTCTATGTGGCACATGTGCTGAATTGGCAACCAGGTGCTTCATTTCATATAATGTCACCAATAGATTGCAGTAATACCTAGGTAACATTTTTTATACAGAAAATCTACATTCTGTAAAGTTTAAAGTCAGTTTCATTTTTTCAGCCTTAAAATTATTTTTAATATCTAAGGTAATTCAATATATTGAGCTAGTCAGTTCTTGAAATTCTTTTACAGTTTATTTATTCATTCATAAACATAATATAAAAATAATTTTTAAATTTCAATAAAATAAGAAACATGATTAATTTCAAAGATTTTCAGGAGGTTATTCATTCCATATTTTAAAGTTTCATGGGTATTTTTGTTGAGAGTAAACAATAAGTCCCTTAAGTAGGTCAAAGATCAATATTTTTTTCATATTTTGATAATCAACTTATTGAAAAGCAATGCATATTATTATGACTTCTTACTAGAATCAAAAATCCAATTAGATCCAGCTTAGCACGTATACATTATATATTTCTTATATAATGTATACGTGCTTATTATACTTCCTTATTTCAAAAAAAGGCAAAGCTTAGCCAGAATTGGCTCTTGCACCATTAAAATTAACATTCACTTCCTAAAAAAAGCCCTTTTTCAATAATCAGTTAAATACAATTTCTACACAACTGACAAAGTTCATTACAATGTTACAATGAATTTTTAATCACATTCTTCATAATTATTACTTGAGAAACTTATTATGTTAAACTTATTGTAATAAAAGTATTTCCCTTTTTTTTTTCTCTATTTCTATTTTCATAATGTACAAGTTGCTGTTTTTTAAATTTTCAATCAACTTTCCACCATATGACATTAATTTCACATAAAATGAATTTAATTCTAACATGAACATTAGGAACACCAAAATATGATAGAATTATATTGATAAATACACAAAAACTAATAAAGAATTAATTGAAAATCACTAAACGAATTTTAAATAAATTTAAAAATAAGCTGTCTGTTTATTAATGCTGCACTTTAAAGCTACACTTCATAAATTTGAACTTTAATCAAATGATAAGGATATCTGAATTGGCATCCCATTGTCATCACCAACCCCTCTACATAGTTAAAAAGTAAGGTGAAATATATTTAAGAATATTTTTCAATATAATTCTTTCAATAACTCATAACTCAAGAAATTTCAAATTTTGAAATTTACAACTACAAAAATGAAATTAAAAAACAGTTAAAAATAAAAGCAAGACACAACATATTAGCAAAAGCATATGCATAAAGCATTAATGGATTTGAAATGCATTTAAGACAAAGCACACTAACTTTTATAATGCTAAAAATCTCAACATAGATTTTTAATAACTTAGGAAGTCACACACACAAATGAAAGGTACTTATAGAATTACCCAAATTCATTATTTAAAAAAATGAATTAATTTTGATGACATATTGGATTGATGCTTGATTTTCACAATAAGAGAGCACAATGATTTAAAATTTTTCTCATCAGGCAAGTAATTTATGTTATCTTAACATACAAAACTGAAATTTTTTTAAAATGAACATATACAGATTTAAATAAATTTATGTTGCATTATTTGACAATAACTTCATATTTTTTTTTAAAAATCAATACACAACAATGAAGTTAAATAAATTGTTACCATGAAATGTATTTTCAAAATTCTCAATACTTTCTATGTTGATAAGTTGGCTATTTTGACTAAAAAAAATTATTGCTAAATATATATAAAAATCTAGCCATTTTTTTAATTTTTAAAAATTTCTTAAATCCTAGGCCAGGGGTGGTGAACCTTTATGGATCAACGTGACATTTTTGCTTAAGAAGTGTTTAATGAGATATAGACGCATGCCGTCAAATAATTTTTACTTGCGATTATTGGGAAAATAATAAAGCTAAATACTCACAACTCTTTATTTACGACGAAAAATACGTTTTGCACTGTATAGTTGTAAATATTTTAGTTATACGTGTAATTCAAATTACAGTAAACATTAGTGTGACTTCTGTTGTTGCAGATTGGATGCTAAATAAATTGTATTATTTCTTACTTTACTGTTGTCCACTTTTTTGACAAGAGGATTTGTGATTTGTTTCAAAAATGCCATTTTACAGAGGATATTCTGCATACGACTGTTCCAGAACATAAAACACTCATCGCTTCTGTCACATTTACTAATAATGCCATATTTCTAGATTCACCATTTGAAATTTTCAGTTACACTTACTATCTTGAAATTTTTGTTCTTTTGCTGAACTAGCCATGTTAAATAACAGTTAAAATCATAAATATAACACAAATAAACTTTAAAATACTGTTGTGTCAACGAAATTGACTATGCTATGCGTCGACAAATTTTGCATCATAAGCAACTGTAGTTCACGACGTAACTAAGGCAAGACAATAACAAACGAGTGTGCTCCTAGCCGTTCTGTGACCAATCACTTGCGTTTGTTCGTAATATTTCATAGTGAACTTTGTTATTTTTAAATAAAATGTGAACCATTTTGAATGCTGCCATGCCCAAAATATTGTGTCGCGTGCCATTTGGTTCGCCATCCCTGTCCTACGCGAATATTCTATTTATTATTTTTTTCAATGTAAGCGAACACCAGTAAGAAATTTTATTTGTAAAAAATTATTTTCCAACTTTGAATGAGTTTAAAATGAAACTGACTTGCACTAAAAATATACTACAGAGTGTTTTCTTTCCAGGTATAGAAGTTTAAGTTGGCATTACTTTCCAAGATGGCGACCGATTTAACAGCTGTCAAGTGATTTATTCTCAGTTTGGTTTGGCAATTCATCATGAATAGACTCACGCCTGAACAACGCTTTCAAATTGTGCAATTTATTTCTAAAATAATGGTCGATTTTCCTAAGCGAATTTTGCTTAGCGATGAAGCGCACTTCTGGTTGAATGGCTACGTCAACAAACAAAACTGCTGCATTTGGAGTGAAGCTAATCCACAAGTGTATGTCGAAACACCGTTACATCCAGAAAAACTGACTGTTTGGTGCGCTTTATGGGCTGGTGGAATCCTTCATCAAAAACGATGAAGGCCACAACGTTACAGTCAATGGTGATCGGTATAGAGCCATGATTACTAACTTTCATTCTGAATTGAACAATCATGATGTCCAGGAGCTGTGGTTCCAACAAGACGGGCGCAACATGTCACACAGCTCGTGCCACAATCAATTTATTGAAAGACACGTTTGGTGACCGCCCTAATTTCACGTTTTGGACCTGTGAATTGGCCTCAAGATCTTGTGATTTAACACCGCTAGACTATTTTCTGTGGGGCTATGTAAAGTCATTGGCCTATGCGGATAAGCCACAAACGCTTGACCATTTGAAAGACAACATTAGCCGTGTTATGCCGATATACGGCCACAAATGTTGGAAAAAGTCATCGAAAAGTTGGACGTCAGATTGGACTACATCCGAGCCAGCCGTGGCAGTCCTATTCCAGAAATCATATTTAAAATGTAATGCCACAAGATTATCATTAGAATAAAAAAAAATTCATGTCAATCGAATAATACATCGTTGTTTTATTGCAATTTAAAGTTCTATACCTCTAAAAAAACACACCCTTTATCATACACAAAATAACATTTGATAATGCTGACTGCTAGAAATTTGATAATTGGCCACAGTCCTTGCATTTATGATTTAAGATATTGTGGAAATATGCAAATGAAAGAATTAATAAGAAATCATGAAAATGATCAAATAAGTTCATGAAATGAATAATGATCAATTAAGTTAATAAACACACAATATAGTAACAAATTCATTCAAAAGATTCAATACATGTAAAAAAATTTCTAAAATCAAAACACAATTTATTCAAAATTATTCATAAGTCATTAAGAGTCAACATTAGGCACATTCAGATCTATAGAAAGATTAATCACAGAATTCAAAATGCTTTTAAGTATGATTGCAACATTAGTTCAACTAAGTAGATGGGATGCAAACACACCTATTACAGTCATTTAGTAATGTAAATTTAGTCATTAAAGATAATTTTTATAAAATTAGTGTTTATTTCTACTAGAATGTGCATCAAAAAGAGAAAACTCAATAGAAATAGATTTAAAAAAAACAAAACATTTCCATCTTTCCCTTATTTTTCATGTTTCTTGTGAAGGCAACATAAAATCCCCATATAAAAGCAAAACATTTATTACAAAAGTCACAAAAACAAAACTTATCACATTTAGATAGAGATCACATTTTTGATGAGTCAGCCACAAATTTTTTTGTTTAAGAATTGCAAGTCATCATCATCAACAATAAACATTGCAATAACTCATATAATCTCATACAGGTCAACAAATATATATATATATATATATATATGTATAAATATACAACTAATATTTACAATATAAAATGACTCAATATCAGTTTTCTTGGATAATGCTAAAATATACTGTAAATGCTTCATTTCCTAGAAGAGAAATAACATGTTTTACTTTTCCATGTTGTAAAAAAGTAAAATTATTACAAAATTACATGTTATAAGGTTACTTTTTTTAGTCCTAAATAGACTATCTACCACTTATTCTATTAATTCACTCTCTCCCTATATATATATAAATCTTGTTCAAATTTTCAATCATTAATAAAATACTTTTTATTCATCCACTGAAGTTAAAATACAGTGTGTAGTGGATGACGATGTTAACACAGTTTTTTCAAATATTAATTCATTAATTAAATTTTATTTTTTAATTTTAAATTTATTCTGCATTATTTCTAATGAAATTAGTACTAGCACCAATGGATGGTACCATTAAGTTTTTCTAACGAATTTGGCTTCAAACATGACTCTTATGTTGATACAGTTTTTTCAAATATTAATTCATTAATTAAATTTAATTAATTAAAATTAAATTTCCTTTATTTTGACCGAAGTAAGAATTGACTTAATTTATATATATATATATATTGCTAGTTTTATTGAAATTTCAACTCTAAAGAGTAGTGCACATCAAAGGGTTAAAACATATATAATAATTATTCATCAAGTACTTTATGTCAGATTTTTGTATGGTAGAATTAATCTTTATAAAATAACTTAATGCAATTCAATCTATCTTTTTATTTATGCTTTGCATACATAAAAACATGAAGTCTGAATAAATTAAATTAAATTAAATAAATTATTAATGAAATTCCAAGGTTGATTCTGTAAAGCTAAACACTAGATATGTGGATTAAAGAGTGGATAGAGCTTTTGTAAGGAACAAATGAAAATCTTTTTCAGAAATATCTTGGTGATTTCTTTGGTTATAATATGATTAAAAGCACTACAGCCTGATTCCACAAGATATGTGGTAGGGAAAGGTATCAATAAATTACATATCACTTTCTGCATGTTTGAATACAAGACAGGTATTTTATTTTTTGCCATATGTTTTCGAATTTCACGAGCTTCTTCAGAAAGGGTTTTCATCCAGTTATGCACCTTCAATTTCAAAATATCTTTAAATTGTTTTTTCATGTCCAATTCAAGTTCCTGTATGTGGATACTGTGAATCTGTAAATATCTTGTGAAGTTACACCAACATTAGATCACTCAGGAAAATGAAAAGTTTTCTCTTCGATAGATTCCAAGAAAGTAATGCAAGTTTCTCAATAAAAAAATAACACAAAATGGTAATCTATAAGAATTTTATTAGCTCCTTGAAGTTACAAATTGACATAAATAAATCTCTTGAAAATATCTGCCAAATAAAAGACATCATTTTTTACCATTTTCACACAGATATGTCTAAATATCACTTTAAAAAATGGTATGACACTATCATACAATGCTACAAAGCGAGTCAAACACAGTCACTGAACTTCAGCATGCAAAATAATAATAATGCAATAAAATCTTCATTACTGTTCTGTCAACGTTGTTGAAACATTCCATCATTTTTTTTTGCATTGGATTTGATTTTGTTTATGGTTATTTAGTTAACAATGAATTTAAATTAATTTTGTCTAATAATTAGTTAATGGCTCAAATTATTTTAGTTAATGATGAATGGATTATTGTACTGTGATATTGTCTGTGCACCACACAATGGATACATAAAACATTTGGCATTTCCTTTGAATAAAAAACCAATCCACATTAGTGACCTACCACATTGATGGTGGTCCATCAGTAGTGCAATCAACAGATTATTCAAAAGAATATTTTTTTGTACAGTATGATTTCACAGTATTAAATACAGATAATCTTCTTGTATTTGTAATAAATACAGATAATCTTCTTGTATTTGTAATGAGACTTTTTGTGAACAGCATTTCTTCTTGTAATGTATTGTTTTCATTGAAATAACACACACATATCTATACTGTTTTTAAAGCATTATTATCTACAATGATAGACTCATCCAATTCCTTGGATTGTATTGAAGAGAATACTTACAATTTTTTTCCCAACACATAATTGACTTTTCTTCAATTCATCACTTTGCAGTGCTCTTGCTTAGAGGTAATATTTTTTAAAATTAGAGGCACATTCTGATGCATTATTGTTAAGATAAATTTCTTTATAGGGCTTATAACAGTTTTGCAATTAAATGTGAAATGCAATAAGCAATAATTAATTCATCTTTGTTTGCTGCCTCTTGTTTCTTAAATAATGTAATGATTATTGAATGATTTTAAAACTTTTTATATATTTCTTAAAAATATTTAATGGACTTGTCCTTATCATCTGGATACTTTACAGAAAAATGTTCTTGTAAGTGAATATCTTCATTATCTCAATGGATAACTTTTTATGATACCATATACTCTGGATATTGCTCATTAGCAATTGATTTTATGGAACCCATCTTCATATACTCTGATAAATAGACAAGAACATATTTTTTTAGACAAGATCCGACAATATCTTGTTTGACTGGTTCGCATAAATCTAAGACCAGAAACAAATTACCGACTATGGCCAATCTGAGTATGGCATTAATAACACCATTTAGTTTCCTGCACATGTAACATGACTACACATCACAGCATTGCTTAGTTGATCAACTGTTATAGCATTTAGAATGGCGCAATTTTATAACGACAATATATCCACCCCAAAACTACATGTAATGACTGGGTCATTTTGTATTTTAATTTATACCTCATAATAAAATATGAACAGTAAAAAAATTTTAAGAAAACCTAAAATCTCTATAAAGTTTTTTTAAATAATGGTATGACATTTATTTACTTAATAATTTTTAAATTTTTCAAAAAAGTAAAGTGTTTTACTGTTACACGAAACATTTACTGCTCCCCATGAAAGCTGGAATGCCCACAAATGGGCAGTAGGGTCCAGGTAGACTATCCCTGTTGTATATAATAGATAAAACATTTTATATGTATTTCAGAACAAATGCATCAAGATAAATGTAATAAAAGAAAACTCTAGCTAATTTTGAAATGTATTTAAATTGGCTACAAATTTTTAATTATCTCATGAAACTCAGACAGATTTTTAAAAAAAGTATTTTGTTGTTATTTCAAATCCCCTTAGAGCAGAAAAGCCTACAATGAACCAATTCCATTTGACCATTTCGCTTAAGAATGTCTCAAACCAGGTCTTGATCTCCAAACAACTGCTCCAGGAAAATTCCCCAGCAGTCCAGAAGATGAGCAGGGACAGGTAAAGAAAGACTATACCCCCTGCACAATGGTTATGCCATGCAGGTAACAGCTTCTAAAGTGCACCAAGGCAGTCTGAAGAGCTCTGGATCTCCTGCACTGCAGAGATAGGCCAGGACTCTAAGCTGCATACCAGTGGTAGGCAGGAGGGTTTTGCCATAACAGATTCATTTTAGCTCTGTGGAGGGAATGAATTTCAGAATGGCTCAAGACAGTAAAACTGAGGTTGGGGAGATCACAACCCCTTCAAGCCAGCTCATTAGCTGCTTCATTCCCAGGCACACCCACATGCGACGGTATCCACTGGAGACGCATTTGTTTCCTCTGACCAAGCCTAGCCAATTTGGATACAATATCTAAACCAGTACTGTCCATAATCTTCGGCCAATTCTTCAAATATTGGATGGAGCTTCTGCTGTCTGTCAGGATCCAGATACTGTCTTTATTAGAAATGAGAGCATGATCAAGAACATCACTGATAGCAATGAGTTCTAATCTAAAGACAGAACAGTGGTCAGGATTCATTATGTTGATTTTAGTATCACTCCTGGGAGTGTTAGTACATATACCACTCCCTGCTCTACCCATATCCAAACGACTACCATCTGTGTGAATAACCAAGGCTTGATCGGGAATATAAATGTTATTTTGGGAATATAAATAACATTTCTTTTATAATAATAAATATTTTTTCACCAAACTGAACTTTTCAATCACTTACTTTATAATTAAATTAATTCCAACTGAAGAAAGCACAGGCAGTTTTTCAATAAAGGGAAAAAATTTTAGTTTAAAATATTTTAGATGTAAAAACAATACTACTTCCAAAGAAAACCAGTTCATGAATTCAATATATTTATAATCAACAAATACATACATAAAAAAAACATCAAATTATCTTGATCCTAAAAATTATTCCACTAGGTGCACATAATTAACAATGTTGAACAAAAATATACAAAAAATATGCTAGATTAGTTCTAACTCATAAGAATTAATTCTAGCTCATAACTCATAAGAAAAAGAAATATATCAAGCATAAATATACACTTTATAGAAAATCTAATAGTGCTTTTATGATCATTGACTCTTATAAAAATTTTACCTTCAAGACTAACATATAATATAGTTAATTAATAAATAGTAATCAATTCTTGAGATTAATATTATGTAAGTTTCAATGTAAGTACAATCTAAAATTTACGAAATATAAAATATTTATAAGAAATTTTGCATTAAATCCTCACACTCACATCCATTAAAAATAATACAATAAGAATTTTTAAAGGATTGAATGATTAAATAAGTTATTCCAGAATTTTGAAAAAAAATACATATATATTTTCCTTTTTAAAGTTTAGAAATGATATTTAACTTGGAAGATTTTAAACTTATTTATTTTTTTACTTTTAATAACTGCTTTGAGCTAAAAATGTAAATGCTAAATATATAAAATCAAAAGGCAAGGATGAAATTTTTAAATAAAGAATGTCACATTCTCCCTATTTCCCCCACCCCATTAAGATATATTTTTATAGGTCAAATATTTTTATATTTTTATAAGCAAATCATAGAAAATACTCAGAATAAAGAATATAACATCATGAAACTTTGATTTCTAAGGTTTAGATCCTTGCATAATATTTAAATTTTTTTATATTCATCTGCTAAAAAAATCTTACGGAATTTTATTTATTTTATCAAACAAAAATTGACATTTTTTAAAGTTAAAATATATAAATTTAACAATTTTGAAACATTAATTAGTTGTGAAATTATTATTAATTGTTTTTGGGATATGAATAAATAATTGTCAAGACTCATAGCTATAAAATTAATGAGACTTTGATCCCCTTCTTTAAACTTACCACATGTATTATCCATACAGATCTAATGCTTTATTAACCACTACATCAGATATATCTTCAGGATTCTGAAAGAAGAAATGAATAAGTATGAACATGTCTTATTTTAAAATATCCTTATTCTGTACAATAATTTCTTAATTACAATTTAAATATCTCAGCAAATATAACACTAGTAAAACACTCAAAATTAATCTTTTAAAATGCTTTTTTTTAAAGGAAAGTTAATTGTTATTACATATTTTATGGAAATTTATAACCCATACATGTAAATATTTTACTGGGAAGTTCAGACTTTTATTCATTGATCATAAATGGAATAATTTGAGAGCATGAATTGTATTTCAAAATTTTCAATAACTGTTCAGTGTATTTTAAATTGTCTATGTATACTAATGATGTATATGCAAATAAACCAATTTTGTATTTCAGGCTTAGCTTCTGTATATGAGCAGTGCAAGACAACATTTAATTTATCATTAGTACATTGAAAAAAAGGAGATGTTTCACATTATTAGAAAAACTAGTAATGAGAAATAAGGAACATTATTTAATTCGAAAAACCATATCTAAAAGTGATGCAAATAAACTTTACAATTCTACATAAGTTTTTATTTTCCCGTAAAACATTTATATATTTCACAATTTCCTAATGTATGTAAAATTAAGGCCCTGGTAGCACATTGCACTTCCTTGTCATAGGTTCAGGATTCAAACCCCTGGCTGGACAAGGTTGGCTCGACCTTTCATCCCTTCAGTGGGTTGATAAATGAGTACCAACCAAACGAGTCCCAGTGTTTAGGAACTAAACACTGGGGATTTTCCCATCGGACTGACCACTTGACTGGAACATCTATCTGCTCATGCACCTCAGCACATGGTCCCCAAAACTGTAATGGGCACAGTACGCCTTGGCCCAACATGGGCTGTTGCACCATTGAGTTTAGTTTAAAATGCAACATTGAAATATGCTTCAATTAATAGTTGAAATAAAATTTATAATGTATATATATTACCTCAGAAAAAGATAAAAAAACTTTTAAATTAAAATGCTAGAAAAATGTTAATTCAGTAATCACATCTCTTGACAATAAATGCATTGGTTTACAGAAAAATGAATCTAAATCACTCGCCTTGTAAGAATTATCTACTATGTCAGCTGCGTTTGAATCCAATGAAGATTTTCATCAGGTAATGTTGTTTTCTATACATGAAATACATTTCAAAATATCCTTTGATACCGACTTTTTAAGTAAAAAAAAAATTCATAACTTATTTATTAATTTTTTTTTACTTATTATGATTTGCAAGTTCAACTAATTCTTGATATACATTTAACAAATCTTTAACTCATGTTGGAATTATAGGATGCATTCATGAATTAATATCCAAGACACTCAAAATTTAAGCTAGCAATTCATTGATAAATTTCATCCTCAACTTTTTATGGAATAATCAGGAATTTTAAATCTGTAAAAAAAACAAGCATGATATCTTGCTGTATTTTTTTTAAATTTTAAACTCATGCTAAAAAAATATAAAAAAAGAGTAGTCTATACTTTTAGTATAAAACTGAAATTTCTTTACAAACTTTCATGTTTAACAACATAAAATTAAAAATTTTTAATCTATAATGATTTTTTTAAAAAGTAGAAGAGAAGGAAAACATCCCAAGAAAGATATTTATTGTCTTGCAGATTTTAATAAAATAATACAATAAAAGATAAGTACAAAATAAATAAAATGATAGATAATCAATTAATTTACTTATTTATTTTTATATAACTGAAAAAATATGGGCTTTTAAAATTGGAAACTTATGCCAATTTAGTAGTAAAACAGAAATTTAACTCTGCTCTACTGGGGAATACATTAACTTATTAAGAATCAGAACTTATAAAAAATATTTTTCCTTTTCCTACCTTGCACAATATTTCAACAATTTTAGTTGAATCATTCAAGGGCAACAATAGATGCCTTCGAACGATTAAAAGAGCTGCTGCTACACAAGCTAATATTTTGCAGCTTCCTCCAATAACTTTATCTAATATTCTAAAATAAAAGGAAAGAATAAATAATTATTGAATTCATTACAATTACATATCTAATAAAGGCAAAGGATGAAATCAAAATATTTTACTTAAAAGCATTGCAATTTATAAATTAAAGAATAACCAATAAATGTGTACATTTTAATAAAAATTTATGTAGTTTTAAACATACTATATCTTTCACTTGCTTGCAATGATATATATAATTTGCTACAAAGAAACATTTTACTACAAAAAGTAAAAACATAGAATCAATAAGTACTTCAGGGGAAAAAAATCAAGATCATAATTTTAAAAGGCACAAAACTTTTACAGAAGGAATGATCAAATTAAATATATTCTGATGTTGAATACAAAATGTTAGATTGAAAAAATAATTTATGTACAGTTATTCTATATTATGTAAAAACTTTTAGGTTTTATTAGCATCTACTTTACAATCATTTTTAACGCTGATTATTAGTTTCTTAAAATAACTTTACACATAAATGACAAAACCTTTTTCAAAATCAGAATATTTATAATTTATATAGTATGAGTAGAAAAATGATTTAAAGAACCATTGAATTAAAAGGTTAACATACAATGCAAATAAAACTCAATATTTTATTTTATGAAAATCAAAATATAGATTAAAAAAGAGGTTTTATGATTTAAATAAATGTTCAACCATGCATTAATAGTTTAAGCATTCACTTAAATCATAAATTTATAACTATAAAGTATTATAGTGCTATTTTTTAAAAATATATATATTTTTTATTTTTACTTCATATAATTATGAAAAAATAAATTAAATATTTGACTGGCAAAATAAAGATTTTATTTTACTAATGCTTATAATAAAATTTGATTCTGATATAGAAAATGTACAAATCTTCTTTTCTTTTGATCAAACATATCAATATGGCTTCTATTTCATGATGCAACGTGAAATGACATTAAAACAGCCTTTTTTAGACACTTCAAACCATTCAGAATTTAAAAATTATCCAATATAAAGACAGATAATATTTATGAGAAGTCCTCAAGCAGAATTAATACTTTTAGTAATAGTTTGACAATTCTCATCACAACTGAACTAAAAAAAAGATATAGCAATAACAAACTAAGTTGATGGATCAGTTAATTTCTTTCAATAACATAATTATGAATTTCTTTTAAGAAATTGCACCTAATTATTCAAGTCAAGCTAACTGCTAACTACTGATGTTTAGACTAATCAGGTGCAAATTGCAACTAATTACCCTAAATGCCAGCTCATTATTATTGGTTTTCTTGACATTGTATATTCTAATTGCCAAATTAACTGAATTCAAAGTTTCATAAAATTCTACTCAAAATGCATTGAGGATACAAAAAACTAGTCTTCTATACTATTAAGATGATTGTTTATGAATTTAATGTAAAGTAAAATGTTTTATTTTAAAAAAATTCTAACTTCAACTTACAGAGAGTATTTAAGAATTCTAACAATACAAAAAAAATAATAAATATTTTTATAAAATGCATAAATTATTAAATACAATCACAGAGAATGAATTGTAACATACAAAACTTGCAAAGCTTTTGAAATGTTTTTTTTTTTTTTTTTTTTGAAATCCTACATTAGAAATTTCAAAAATTTATAGTAATTCAAAACATATTCAAATCACTCTTTAATGTTGTCTTAAAAGGCCACATATTGACACACTTCTATAATTTTTAATTATTGATTAAATTATTTAGTATATGAAAATGAAGTAAATATACATAAACATTATATTTTTAAAAAAAATTACAATTTTAATAAATTTTTAAAGCATAAGAAATTAAGTGAAAAATTAAGTGCAGTACAAGTTTAGTTTGTCAGATTTTTTAAATGTTTCTCCATTGAATTAATGTTGATGTACAACACCAAGATTTCAGAATCACTACAAATTCTTTCAAAACTACTCAGAAAATGTGTTTCAATAACTGCACGCTAGCTGTTGTTTCAATGCATGTGTTTTTCTTCATGTCTTGAGAAGTTTAAAGCAAACTGTCACTATTTTGCAAAGCCAAAACATTAAAAAGTTAAACATGCCCTTGATAGTGAGTTTATTAAAGGTAATTTACAAATCAAAGCTAATTTAATTGGAATTTGCTACAGCAAAAATTCTCATTTATAGCTTCTTGATTAATTTAATTGAATTATCAAGGCTTTTACAATTCCTCTTTTTCACAACTCTTATATTTTAAAACACAAATATGAATTATAGACTGTTACATATTTCCGTAATAAATAAAAGAAAGCAAATTTATAAATAATGCTAATTAATGTATAATGTCTTTTACCTTGCTAAGGAACTTTCGTGTAGAACTTCAGCAAAATATCTTTCAAACCATGTATCTAGAGGAAGAGCTGCTAAGGCTTTCAAAACTTTGATATGTTCATATAATGTATCATCTTCTTGTTTCAAAATTATTTCCAGATTTTCCTTCTAATGTGTAAAGAAAGAAATTTAATTTTTTTCTTAAGAATTCAGCCTTTAAAAATTACAAGAACAAGCTCATTCTATTTTCTTATTTCATCACTGTATGACAACTCAATGAACAACCCTTAAATGGCGTGTCTTCTCTTTTTTTTATTACCTTTTTAAAAATCATTTATTTTTTTAATGACTCTGAAAAATGGTACAAAACTAGAATTTAAATTGGTAGGATTCACACAAGTTTGGCTTTTGTGAAGTACAGCCATGGCTAAACTAGACGCAGGCACAGCTTTGATAATGGCTGTGACACTCGAGTATTTGCTTGGAAACATATAGCAACTACTATGCCTCCTTTTGGCACTAGGTGGCACTCTGCAAAGAAAGTGGAAAGTGTACAAAATATATAAAAAGAAGTGACCCAAAATGCATGAACTTTTTCTTGACTGGTAAGAAACTAAATATTTCTATTAAAGTTGCCTGTATATTTTACTAACTGTATACAATATTCCATATTGTAATATCTTATTTTTTATCACTTATTATAACAATGAAATGTTAAAAATGAATAAATGTCATTGCCAAATAATTACAGCATACTTTTAGCATAACAACACAGATTTTTATTAATTGGGGTCAATTTTACCCAGACAGCGGTTTTAGGTATACAAAAACTGCTGCGGTTCTAGTGTTAACATAAGTAAAGTTGTGATGTATAAGTGCTGATAGACATTTATCAACAGTGCTTTGTTTATAAAACTTTATGAAGTGGCCTTATGTGAACAATACCCAACATAAATATTAAAACCTATAAACATATATCTGTTTCTAGATTATAACAAATAAATAAAACATTTTTTTTATTAGTGGAAGAGCTTAAAAAAATGAAAAGAAACAGTTCAACAGAAAGTTTCAATGCAAGCCACAATATAAGAGTTTGTTACATCATAATTTGTCTTGAATTGTACAAAACAGTATTAAACAAAAAATGAACAAAACAAGATGTTCAAGAACATTTTTCTAAATTGAAAAAAGCAACAACAACAAAAAACAGCATATTGAAACCCTCATGAATGTTGGAATGAGCAAAGATAAATGTGATGCACTGATAGTTTAAAAAAAAATATGTATATCAAGTATTTTGCAAAATATAACTCAAACAAAAGTTTTCATGAGGAATTAAGAATAGAAAGATATTTCAAATTGCAGCATCAAATCAAAATTCATAAACTAGAGTTTTTACAAAAGTAACTGAAAGAAGATCATTAAAAGCTCATAATATTTATAAAGAGAATTTAAAGCAATGTGTGAACAAGATTCAATCACACAAGCAAAAGTTACTACGAATGAAATTTTTTTAAAAACTCACTGTAGAACACACGGTTTTCAAACTTTCGATCACTGTGGTCCCCCCCTTTTATGTATTAGGGTGATATCACAGACCCCTACGATTTTAAACATTCCTCCTCAACTAAATATTCTTAATCAAAATACAAGTTCTAGTAGAGTTTCTTCATTGGGGACTATAGTCTAGTATGGTAAATCTTTCAATTATTACATGAGGCCTTTCAGAGTCTGTAAAAGAGGGAAATCTCAATGTTACATGAGAGATTCCACAGAACACAGTTTAAGAACTGCTGCTGTAGAACATTTAATTTCTAGCCCTGCAAAAATATGTAAAGTTCATATGTAGAAGTCGAGATAGAGTACAAATTAAAAATGATTTCCTAAGCAAATACACATAAAAATATAACATTCTCAAAAACAATTTATTTTGATATTAAAGGAACTTTAAAAACATATTTAACAAAACTGTGATAAAAAAATACATTTGACTGTTGACAAGGCTTCAGTTATATCTTGAAAACCAGCTACTAAATTTTTTTTAATAGTTGGAGAATTTGTCACATTTTAAGTGATATTAGATGAACAATTTTAAGTGATGATATAAAATGCACAGAGATAAGATTTTAACCCAATTCTACAAAACAAAAAAGAATACTAGAATTTGACAAGGCTTTGTGATAAAACAAGCAGTAAAGAATATGCATTACATTATAAAAAAAAACTAATTAAAATTGCATTAGTAAATGCACACAATTAGGCAAAAAATAAGATTTTGAAATGTGTGTGTTAAAGTAATGATTCATGGGGGGAGGGGAGTAGGCTAAATTTTGTAAATAATGAGAAAAAAAAAGCAGAAAACATCCTCATTATGATTATTTCTGTTTCTAAACCTTAGATTTTAAAAAGCAAGAGATTTTTTTTACAACTGGCCACAGAGGTTCCTGTATGGATTCAACTATGTTAGATATAATCATATGATTATATATCTGCAACTTTATCTATCATAAAATTTGTAAAACTAGACCTTTACCAGATGCAAAAGAGTTGGAATGGCAAGACAGCCGGAAATTAATTTATTCTTGCATTGGACTCCAATCATAATGAAGTTGAAGGAAGGAGATGATCTGCCAGTCAATGATAACTGTGAGGTTTAGTGTTAATCAGGAGGTCACCCAGGGTCAGGGTGAAGATACCAGTGGCGTAACATACACCCCCCACAATGTGGGGGCCCAAAGCTTGACTGATGCTAAGTACGTATTTGGGTTTGGGGCGCAAAACCTGAGTTTGTGTTTGTGGGGGCTAGTGTTTTCTGTTACACCACTAGAGGATACTGAGGTACTTGAAAAACCCAAGATTGCATCATGAATTTTTTTGCAATGCATCTTTAGGGACTCTGAATAGGTCTTATCACAAACTGATTGACAGAAATACTAACTCCTGCCCTTCATCTAATGTAAAGAATGGACCAATGGAGGCACAAAAAATATCACCAGGACACTCTTTTCTCCTTTTATAGAAAGTCCTACACAATGAACATACAGGTCAGAAATTTAAAAGAGGACATACTCACTAAATATTTTGAATGTAAACTGAATTTTCTTTGATGTAGAATAAAATTCCGCAGCATCCAAAATGCAACAACTTCTGTTGAACACAATTCAAGAAAAAAAGTTGCAAGAGCAGTAATGCTTTGAGCTTTAGAACTTTCCAACTGAAAATAAACACAGTATTAGTAAAGGAGGGGGTAAAAGCAAAGAGCTGCATCAATATATTATATATTGTTACGAATTTTGTGTAAATAATTTGTATTTGAGTGTTTAATGCATTTATATTACTCTATGTTACATATATTTCATGTTAAAATTGTACTATTCACAAGCAATGCCGCCCTTTATGTTATAATGGCGATTCAATGAGAACTTGGCGAAATCTTGGCGGTAAAGCCAAGTTGGCATCATTTCTGGAGACGGCGGCCAATTTGGCGACCATTTTGGCGAGTTCGGAACCCTCTGGAATCTTCTAGAAAGTAGTAGATCTCTCCACTAGTGTCACGTTCAATGACACGAGCGGTTATATTTCTGGAAGTTTCTATCGCGCCTATAAAAACGATGCTCACCGATACGGAGGAGAGTCTTGATTAAGCCAGCGAGTAGTGAGGATTGTTTTGACTAGCTCGGCTGTGCTTGTGAATAATCTTTACGTACGTGTATTTTTAATCACTGTTCTTGGGTTTGATTGCTGTCGAAGGTGTGAAGACCTTCGGATCTTTACCCTGTGAATATTGCTGCTGAATCCTGTATTTAAAGGATTGAATTTTCGCTAATAAATTAGCATCGCTCTTACAGAACTGATTATTTTTTCTTTGTGATTGTTTTTGCATAAAATCCTCGAACCCTCGGATCTACGTAACAGTTTGGTGTCAAAAGTGGGATTTTATGCCAATAACAAGAGCGATGGATGAGCAACTGAAGGCTCTGTTGGAAGGCATCAATGCCTTGAAAAGTGGCCAAGAAGAGAGTAAGGAGAGAATGGAGAATATGCAGAGAAGCCAAGAAGAAACTAAGAATGAGTTAAAGGAGGGAATGGAGAAATGTCACGAACTGAAGGATTCTCTAGAAAAGAAAATTGACAATGTTGAAGAGAAAATCAATAGTGTGGAAGAGAAAATAGCATTGTAAGTAGAAGAAAAGATTGCAGTAGTTGAAAAGAAGAGAGAAGAAAGTAGAGCAAGTTGAAGAAAGAATTGAAGGAGTGGTTGAAAATTTTAGCCTTGTATCACAGCGAATGGAAGATCTTGAGAAGAAACTTCTAGCGGGCGGAAATGAGAACAAAAGCAAGAGTGTGTTCATGTGTCTGCCTTTCCAGAGCCTGTGCTTGCTTCTCCAGTGCCTGTGCCTGCTGCCTCACCAATATCAGTGAAACTGTCCACCTATGATGGAAAAACCAACTGGGAGGTGTACAAGACTCAATTTTCAATAATTTCGGAAGCCAATGGATGGACTGAGGGGGTCAAAGCTTGTCAGCTAGCAGCATCTCTTAGAGGAGAAGCCGCCGAAATACTGCAAACTCTTCCCGACACAGAGCGACTAAATTGGAACTCCCTATATAATGCTCTGGATCTTCGGTTCGGCCAAAAATACTCCAAGGACTACGCACGCCTGCAAATGAAAACCAAGACTCCAGAAAACAGGAGAAAGCTTGCAGGAGTATGCTTCCGAAGTAGAAAGGCTCGCCAACTTGGCTTTCTCCGACCACCCAGCAACTGTGCGAGGAAGAATCTCTTTACAGTATTTCGTGGACGGCCTGAGGGAGGGGGAAGTCCAGAAGGCTGTAAGAATGGCAGATGTGCAAGATCTTAAATCTGCCCTGTTATATGCCCTGAAATTGGAGGCCGCCACTCAAGCTAGTCGCCGAGATCGCCAATCCATCTGAGGAGCTAGAGTGACCTTAGATGCTCACTGTGAATCTCCATGGAAAAGTGACATTGAGAAATTAAGAGATGAATTCCAAGAGAAACGCAACTTCAAGTGCTGGGGATGCGGTGTAACTGGACACCTGAGAAGAAACTGTCCCCGATCAAGGAAGGATGAGAACACCGTCTTTTCTTCCAAGCAGGAAAACTAATATATGGCCATCTCGCAGGGCGGAGGTTGCCAGATAATGAAAAGCCCCATTACCAAATTCTCCAGATTACCGCAGTAAATGGTGGCGACAAGGGACTTTACGTAATAGGACAAATTAATAACATCTCGTGCCGTATGGTTGTTGATACTGGAGCCAACGTGTCTATAATTAGAAAAGATTTAGCTCAAAACTCACAAGTTAGTATTATCTGGATGCCGCCCTGCATTTCCTTGCAAACAGTCACGGGTGACAAGATTCATGTTCATGGGAAAGCTAACGTCACTCTAAGGTTTGGAAACATTGACTATCACCATACGGCATATATAGCAGATATCACCGACCCCTGTATTCTTGGACTGGATTTTCTGAAGAACAATAACTTCAAATTGGACTTTGGAAATAGCAATATGCATTCAAAATTTGAAGACATCACTCTTTTTGGCTTACAAACTCAATTTGAATCCAACCAGAAAATTATAGCAAAAACAAAACTCTCATTATCGCCAAGAACTGAATATATAATACCCGGTTTAGTAGCAGAAAATAGAAAATTCCGATTCGCGGCCTAATTGATTATCTTGACCCAGGCAGTTTAAAAGCAGGAGTACTGATAGCCTCGTCGGTAGTAGACCTCTTGAATTCAGTCATCCCAGTGACAATTGCTAACATCAGTGATAGGACGAGGACTATCCAGGAAGGAGAGGTAATAGTAGCTTGTGCTCCTGTCACTTGTGTAGACCGGAAGTGCAATACCCAAGACCTTTCTTCAGAGAATCTAGTCAAGGATTTACTACAAAACACGGACTTGGACGAGAAACAAAGATGTGCTGCAGGAGGGTTGATTAAAGAATTCCAGAGCCTATTTTCAAAAACATCAGAGGACTTTGGAAGAACAAGACTAACGAAATACCGAATAGATACAGGGGAGCATCCTCCTATTAAGCAGTACCCCCGACGACTACCATTCGCTAAACAGGAGGAAGTCCAAAAACTCATTAAGGACATGAAAAATAATGATGTTATTGAGCCATCGTCAAGTCCTTGGGCATCTCCAATCGTCTTGGTCAGGAAGAAAGATGGCTCAACCAGATTCTGTGTGGACTATCGTCGGTTGAATGACGTCCCCAAGAAGGACAGCTATCCTCTGCCAAGGATAGATGACACGCTGGGCACACTTGCCGGCAATACCTGGTTTTCTAACCTAGATCTCAAAAGCGGGTATTAGCAGGTAGAACTCCACCCTGACGATAAAGAGAAAACTACCTTCACCACGGGACAAGGACTGTAGCAATTTAAGGTTATGCCTTTCGGCTTGTGCAATGCACCTGCAACTTTCGTGCGCCTCATGGAAACAGTCCTCGGAGGACTTTCGTACGAGGCCTGCCTAGTTTATCTCGATGACATTATCATCGTGGGGCGCTCCTTCGAAGAACATCTGAAAAATATCAGGCGTGTACTACAAAAGCTGAAAGAAGCTAATCTGAAATTAAGTCCATCCAAGTGCCACCTATTCCAGCGTGAAGTTACCTATCTCGGACACATCATTTCGGCAGAAGGTGTACGAACAGACCCGGATAAGATCTCGGCTGTGAAAGACTGGAACTGCCCGTCGGATGTTCACCAGCTCCGGAGTTTCTTGGACTTATGCACGTATTACCGGAAATTCGTGAAAAATTTCTCAACGATTGCCAGACCACTCCATCAGCTGACCGAGGCAAAACAGAAATTCATTTGGACGGTTGATTGTAACAACGCTTTAACAAGCTTAAGGACACACTAACATCTGCTCCAATCCTGGCATATCCTGAAATTGGGAAACAATGTATTCTGGATACGGATGCAAGTCATGAGAGTATTGGGGCTGTATTGTCTCAAGAGATAGATGGTCAGGAGCGTGTCATCACCTATTTTAGCAAGTGTCTGTGCAAAACAGAAAGAAATTATTGTGTGACCAGGAAGGAACTGCTCGCTATCGTAAAAGCTGTGGAGCACTTTCATCCTTACCTCTACGGTCGAAGGTTCCTGCTGCGAACAGATCATGCCTCATTGACCTGGCTGCTGAATTTTAAAAATTCAGAAGGCCAAATAGCTAGGTGGATACAGAGACTACAGGAGTATGACGTAGAAATTCGCCACAGAAAAGGATCAGCACATGGAAATGCAGACGCCCTTTCGAGAAGACCGTGTCCTGAGAGCTGCAAATACTGCTCGAGAATCGAAAATAACTTTGGCGTAATAGTTCCAATAGTCCGCCAAGTTACAACGCCATCAACATCGGCATTCGTCCCATGGAGTGATGAGAACGTCCGAAAAGATCAACTGGCTCTGATCCTGAAATAAAACCAATCATATAATTCAAAGAGTCGTCTGACGAAAAGTCCAGCTGGCAAGACATCGCCCCTTTCCAACCTACAACGAAGCGTTACTGGGCTCTTTGGGACTCTCTCCATCTGAGAAATGGTGTTTTATATCGAAAATGGGAGTCTGACGACGGAAAAACATTCAGGTGGCAATTAATACTCCCAAAGATAAGAGTTTCAACAGTCCTTAAGGAACTCCATGGCAGTCCAACTGGAGGTCATTTTGGTTTTATGAAGACCTTACAAAAAGTTCGTGAGCGCTTCTACTGGAACAATGTGCGGAGTGACATGGAAAAGTGTTGTCGCATATGTGATCCCTGTGCTTCACGCAAAGGTCCCATAAAACGCACTAGAGGAAGACTGCAGCTGCATAATGTGGGAGCGCCTTTCGAACGAATAGCATTTGACATCCTAGGCCCACTTCCGAGATCATCAGATGGCAACAACAACATCTTGGTTGTCATGGACTACTTCACTGAGTGGCCTGAAGCCTATCTTATTCCCGACCAAGAGGCCTCAACCGTTGCAGAGGTTCTAGTTCAGCACTGGATCTCCCGATTCGGGGTTCCTCTACAACTGCACTCCGATCAAGGGAGAAACTTCGATTCTGCAGTTTGCAAGAGACTGTGTGAAATACTCGCTATCAACAAAACCAGGACAACAGCTTTGCATCCTCAGTCTGACGGCAAGGTAGAGAGGTTCAATCGGACCATCCTGAACAGCCTCTCTCTCCTGGAATCCAGTAATCAACAGGACTGGGACAAGAAATTGTCCCTTTTCCTGCTTGCCTACAGGAGTGCCGTTCACGAGACCACCGGCTATTCCCCATCCCAGATGCTCTTTGGACGTGATCTTCGTCTGCCTGCAGATCTTCTGTCCAGCCGGCCACCAGATGCACCCTTGGCGCCTGAGGAGTATATAAACTCCAGGAACGGATGGAGGAAATGCATCATCTGGCTAGGGAAAGAATCGGCATGGCTTCCGAGAAGATGAAGACCCGATACGACGCAAGAGCAACTGGACACGACTTCCGTGAAGGCGACAAAGTGTGGTTATGGAATCCGAAACGTCGCAAAGGACTCTCTCCAAAGCTGCAGACAAACTGGGAAGGTCCTTACACAGTCCTAAAAAGACTGAATGACTTTGTGGTGCGGATACAGAAATCACCACACTCAAAACCGAAGGTAATACATCACAATCGGCTAGCCAAATATCTTGGCCAAGATGAATAAGATCCTTAAGTCCCAGACCATGGTCATTAATTATTTTGTACATAATGTAAATTATTTCTCTCTTTCTTAATTCCTTAGTTTTATTTCAATTTTGGAATTTATGTTTACATTTCTTCATGTGCTTTTAATTTATTTGTATTGTATATGCTGTGGAATACATTTGTTACTTAATATGTGATTATTATGAGAGTAGTTTGCCTGTAAATCGATGCTTCTTACTCAAGGATTGTACTGCCCGGGACGTGCAGTCTTTGAGGAAGGGGCAGTGTTACGAATTTTGTGTAAATAGTGTAAATAATTTGTATTTGAGTGTTTAATGCATTTATATTACTCTATGTTATATGTATTTCATGTTAAAATTGTACTATTCACAAGCAATGCCGCCCCTTATGTTATAATGGAGATTCAATGAGAACTTGGCGAAATCTTGGTGGTAGAGCCAAGTTGGCATTATTTTTGGAGACGGCGGCCAATTTGGCGACCATTTTGGCGAGTTCGGAACCCTCTGGAATCTTCTAGAAAGTAGATCTCTCCACTAGTGTCACGTTCAATGACACGAGCGGTTATATTTCTGGAAGTTTCTATCGCGCCTATAAAAACGATGCTCACCGATACGGAGGAGAGTCTTGATTAAGCCAGCGAGTAGTGAGGATTGTTTTGACTAGCTCGGCTGTGCTTGTGAATAATCTTTACGTACGTGTATTTTTAATCACTGTTCTTGGGTTTGATTGCTGTCGAAGGTGTGAAGACCTTCGGATCTTTACCCTGTGAATATTGCTGCTGAATCCTGTATTTAAAGGATTGGATTTTCGCTAATAAATTAGCATCGCTCTTAAAGAACTGATTATTTTTTCTTTGTGATTGTTTTTGCATAAAATCCTCGAATCCTCGGATCTACGTAACAATATATTAAATAAATTCATCATTGTATATTTCCACACACAAAGTACTTTAAAACTTTATTGAAAATGTAATTAAATATTACTGGATATCTTTAAGCACTACTACTTTATATAGAGCAGCTTATAATATATATCACTTTGTTGGATCTCATATTGCCTTTATCATCACATAAATCTACAATATGACAGATAAGGCTTTAATGGCCCCCGAATTAGTAAATTTCTAAATTACGACTTTCTCTCTCTCTCAACATTTAGATAAAAAGTTACATTTGCAGTCCACAACAATAAAAACTATAAACTTTCACCTGCTAAATATTATAGCTTTCAAACATTCCAACAATTTGTAAAGCAATATTGCTTAGATATACTATTGTTTTATGGAAACCCCATGGATATGTATTCTTTTTCTTATAATTCTAATAATGTGATAAAAAATATTTTGAAAATTTTGCTGATATATCCCGAAGGGTATGAATGAAGATTGTATTGGTGCTGCTTTTATTCACAAAATACTTTTATATTCATCGACTTCAATAATTTGATCAAAACTGTTAGTTCTTTTTCATTAAATTCTGAATATATAAACATGATATAAATTTTTCAAAAACAATTGTTTTAATTTATTATTATTTTTTGTGTGTGTGTTTATGTTTATAATACAACCTCTGACAATAAAGTTCAGTGAAAGAAGTCAGAACGGCCGATCTGGTAACACTGGCGAAACAAAAGGCTACACATGCGTAGTGGCAGGTGTTGATCATCTGTCCCCACCGTTGTCCAGTTGAGCGTCATTTGTGTTCTGTGTAAGATTTGTTTTACAAAGTGCTTGTTCAGTGTGTTGGTTCTTAACTGAGAACAGAAAAATGAAAGAATAAAAGATCAATTTAAAATTTGGTTTTAAGCTTGGCGAAAGAAACTTATGCGATGCTGGTATGGGTTCATGAAGATCAAGAACTTTCTCCGAAGTATGTGTACGAGTGGTTCACTCGTTTTCAAGAAGGTCAGGAAATTGTTTCTAACAAAACCCATAGCAGAAGACCAGCAACCTGTCAGTGATAGAAACACTGAAAAAGTGAGGAATTTTATCATGAAAGATCATTGATTAATTTGTGCGCACAATAGCTAATGAACTGCAGATTAACTGTGAATCTGTGTGACAAATCATTACCCAGTATTTAGAGATGAGAAAAATGCGGGTAATACATAACAAATAGAATCTCAAATCTACGACCGCTTAAAATTAATGAATATGAGTTTGAACAAGTGACTCGGTTTAAATACTTAAGCAAAATTGTAAACAATAGTAATGAGATTGAAATCAGAAATAGAATCAAGATGGCTAACAGATGTTATCATGAATTGCAAAACCACTTTAAATCTAAATACATAAGAAGCAAAACAAAAATACAGTTATACAAAACTAATCATTTTATATGACAGCAAATGTTGGACAATTAACAAAAAAGACAAAGAGAAACTATGACTTTCAAGAGGGAAATCTTACAAAATTTTTTTGGTGCAGTTAGACAAAACAGAATCTGGAGAATACAATACAGCCTTGAGCTTCAAACGAAATACAGAGAATCCAACATAGTCAAAGTGATCAAGGCTTCCCAAATAAGACATGTATTTCAATATAGCGATGAAAATCCAGTTAAGAAAATAACTTTTCAAACTCCAGAGGGAAAGAGAAAAACCAAGAACAAGGTGGATGAATAAAGTGGAAAAGTGGTTGAAGGACTTTTAACCAATGGGTGGGTAAACCAATGGAAGAATATAGCATTGAATAGATCAAGATGGTGTAAACTGACTGAAACAGCCTGGGACGGTAACCAGCTGTAGTGCTTGGAAAGAAGAAGAATAACATATCAACACATTCTTGACTTGAAAATTATATTCTTCCCTTTCTGGATAAATAGTTAGGCAGGAAAATATGATACAAAATAGAGTTTCAGAAAACCAAGGAGTACTTATTAAAATATTTTTGTTTACATTTTTTGGAATTTAAAAAAAAAACTACAATTTTTATATCATATTTTGAAAAAATAGTTGTTGACTTATAAAAACTTCTTTTTATGCAATGTTACTCCTTTAACTCATTCACTTAATCATGAGTTCCTTTTTTTATTTTTTTAAAATTTTTTTCTTTAATGCATGTTTTTTTAATTGGATTCTGCAACACTGACTGAACTTATGTTTCATAATTTGTATTATTCTATATACTGTTACGTAGATCAAGATTTGCGGATTTTATGCAATCAGTCTCAAAGAGCAAAACAGTTATTTATGAGTGAGGAAAATTTATTGTGGAAAAACAATTCTTTAAAACACAGGATGCATAAATTTTGCACAATAAGTCTAAGAAGGGTTAACCACCTACTACAGCACTCAGACATAACCATCAGTGTCTAAAAGTACAAGTACATAAGGTTTATTCACAGGCAATTACTCACTGGTGAACTCTTCAACAACCAAAGTAATACTGACTCACCTTCAGCAAGCAACTGCTATTTATAGTCTGCCAGCTACTTTTGAGTACTTTCTCAAAATATCAGCTTACATTACAGATCACGATGCTATAGATTTCTCCAGTATCTTCCAGAATCATTCACACGGTCGCTAATTCACCAAATTTGATTACCAAAAATGATGCCAACTTGGCTGTATCAACAATATTTTGCTAAGTTTCCAATGAAATACCATTATAATATAAGGGACACTATTGTTTGCAAATGGTTAAATTTTTATCATAAAATTAATACACCACATAGTAATATTAACATATTAAAAATCCAGATATAAATTATGTACGCTATTTGGAGATGAAATTAAACATTAATTACACAAAATTCATAACAATACTTTAAAATATGTGGTTCCTTTCTGTATTCAACCTAAGTTTCTATGAATAATTAATGTTTCAAGTCCTATATCATTACAACAATGTATTTATTTTGATAATATATACTGAAGAAATAAGTTTTAATCTTAAAATTTTATGTAACCATTAACATGCAAGGTGAAGAATATTTGGTGCTTACATATTATCGTCACTGCAGCAAAATTGACGCCACATGAATTACACCTTGATATCAAAACAATTAATACTCTAACGTGTTTCATATGAAAAAATATCAGTCAGTCAGATTTTGGTGGAAAATGGCACAATTTGCACAATGCGAATTTGGCTGTGGTGAAGCTAATACGTAAGTACTGAATATTCTTAAAATGCACGAAACATTTTCATCATAAATTTTATACATAAAATTTGGTTTTAGTTACCATATTTTCCTGTATATAATCTGCAGCGGCGTATTATCTGCAGTCTTTTTGAGTAAAATAAAAAAAAACATTGTATAATCTGCAGTGCCATATAATCTGTGGCAGTTTTGCGGCAAATAACCCAAAATATAAACTGTCGAGGTAAAATCCTAGTCTGGCACACTGCTGTTTTTGGCGCCATTTTTTTTCGCCAAATGGCGCCAATAACCCCCGTTTCAAAAAAATGACGTCATGGAAGAAAACGAAAAAAATTCGGGGGTTGACGGTCTCAGCTCCTGTTCAAAAATCCTAAAAAACGGGGTTTCCGTAATGGTGTCAGGGATGCTGAAAACACATGTATTTACACAAAAGCATAAAATAAAGAAAAGGGCAAAAAGAGAATTTCTACGAGATAAAGGCAGTAAAATAAGGGGAAAACAGCATTTTAAAAATTGTAAAAAATCACTTACCACTGTTTTTTTTATTTTTAAATCATTCAGTACAAACTCATTCATATTCTTGCCAAACCAATACCTGGTTAATCGCAAGATCACACAAATACTCAATCTACTATGACTAAACCACATACCTTTTCTTACACTCCGGCAAACAAAGTAGGGATTCTCTTTCGACTGTACTCGACAACGCCATTCAAAACCATCAATCGTACCCTTTCGCTCAACCAAACGCATACCCTTTTTACACTTCGGACACTCATATCTGGAGGGAATTAATCCTTCTTTCATAACCCAATCTAAAACAGCCTTATTCCCTTGCTCTCCAAGCAAAACAAAAAATCCTGTGGTTGCCTCGCTTTCAAGCAATTTTATTTTGCAAGCCATTCTAACAACCGGTGGAAAATAAAGCCAAAAATCGGAACACGTGGGGAAGAAAGTAAGAGCAGGGGTGAACTCGACGTGTTGCAGCAGGGTCAAGGGCGAAAATGGACAATGTCCACTTTTCACCTGATTTTTTTTGCTTGACCGGTTTTAGGGTTGCCATATGTTAGCCACCGGACTGGACAATCCGGAAGGGTTGCCATATTGTAGACTTTATCGCCAAAGTTTTTGGTGTCAAAGATTTTGTCGCCAAGCAGTGTGCTTGACTAGGAGATCCACCCTATTTTTTTTTGAAACGTCTTTTTAAATATGTATGATAATATTTTTTACGATAATCTCAATAAAACAAAAAAATTCTTTGCTATTGCCATCTTTGTTTTGAGTTGTTAAACAAAGCATTTCATGCAAAAAAAATCTTTTTTTATTTAGCAAGTTCACAGCAAAAGAGTTAAGATCGAGACTGCTTTCCCATTGTCTCTTTCTTTTAAAATCTGTTTATTTTATTCCTTCCTCTCATTCTGGCCAGTAAGGTTTTCCACAATCGGCTCTTTAATGACGATCACAATTTTCGAAGTTGGTCCTGTTTTTTCTCCACAAACCAATATTTGATTTGTCAACGTTGAAAAACCTTGCAGCTTCCTGATTTCGATAGCCTTCTCTATAGCTTTTAACTTGAAGTTTGCAGTGTAACTTACACGCTTTCACATCAACATGATGAAAACTTTCCAAGAACATAATAGCTCTAGTCAAGAAAAAATTGGAAATGGCGCCAGCGACTAGTAACTTTTTTCCTTCCGAGGAACTGTCAACCAAGTCATGAAAGTGCCAGCTATTATTTATTTTATAAAACATAAATGGCATTTCTTTCAAAACTATTGTTAGCTTTTCTGATGGAGAATGTTTTTTCTCAGATAATCCGTGGCAGCGTATAATTGCACAACGAAATTTGAAACTTTTTTAACACATAATCCGCAGATTATATACAGAAAAATACGGTAATGTTTTAATAGAATACCATATTTGAATTTTTGAAGCTTGAAAAAATATTGAAGTGCAAATCAGTTTACATAATACTAGATAAAACTTAAAGATAAAGTTACATTTATAAGACAGATTTTTAAACAATAAATTATAATTCAATCAATCATAGCTTAATCAAATTTTGCTGTAAACCATTTTATCATTAACTTATGTTTGAGCTAGAGTAATCATGTTACTACTAAAATGTTACAGCAGAAATTTTTTGTTAATCCATTCATCTCTCTAAAAATTAATGCAAAGCTTTGAAAACGTTATTTTCACAATTTTGTAAAAGATTAAATATATACGAAATTTAAAATATATACTAAATTGATGATTAATTATTCATCAATCTACTATTTTAAAATGATGTTACCAGAGAAACTTAAAGCAAAAGATACTAAAAAAATCTTACATATAACTTGAGAGAAAAATGGGCCTTATTACACAATTGAATCTATTCCTGTTACAAGAAAAAGGTCATCTTTTGACTATTCAGTCAAGACTGATTAAAATGAGAGGTAAGCATTTATATTTCATTTAAGAGCAATAATAATTACAAGTTTCAAGTTTTTTATATCTCAACATGTTTAAAATAAAATAAAAGTACTTGTTTCTCAGTGTCAAATTCTAATAAATCTTCAACCATTAAGAACATGAGAGTGTGAATAACAGGTCTAGATGCCTCTTTCCTAATTTTTCTCATCATTTTTAAAGTATCCTCTAACTCAATGTAATAATTTGACCAATGATCCAAAACTGAGCCATGATTTTCCAAATTCACAGGAAGGACACCTAAAATTTAAAATAAAACAGCCTATTAATAAGAAAATTTTAAATATCAAAATAAACAAAATGCTGTAACACTCTCGATAACAAAAGTTATTTTTCAATATCAATTTTAAGAATATATCTTAAAATAAATTTCTTCAGAAGTATTTCTACTTGGTGCAAGATACGACTTTTTAGCTTTAAAAATAATTTATAACCTGGTTATTTTATAATGAGAAAATGCTGAATCAGAAAAATTTCCATCACTATATAGAAAACATAACATTCATTATCTAAAACCTTTGGGGGGACAATTCCTTAAAAAATTGTATTATTTTTAATTGAAAAATAATTTAGTCTTCAAATACAAATTTTTCACATGCAGAATAGTACTTGCAAAAATAAGAATAATAAAAACATCTGGAAAAAAATTTAAATGAGTGAAGAACAGGAATACTCAAATTTGACAATTTGAACAATGATTTTTGGTAAATTGTTTATCCTGATAAACTGAAACATGAAATAATACTTCTCAATATTCTTAATAGCTATATATTATTTTAATGAAGTAGGTTGTCTATTTTTAAAGATAGATGAATAGTCTTTTGAAAATTACTTTCTTTTGGGGCTTTATGTATATTTTTTAAACAGTTTGTTTTCTGTTTTGGTGTGTTTGCTCAATAACAAAATTTAAATTCCTAATACTTATAGTTCCGATTATGAAGGCATGAGAATCATTTCCAATACTTACCATTATAAGTTGATATGGCCCAAAACTAGCTATCTGAATGAGCGTTTTTGCATCCATCTTGATGCTCTTAAAGAAAGTTAATCCTTGCATATAATACCTTCAACTAATTTTGTCAAACAAAAGAAAATGACACCAAATGCAACCATTGATATTATTACTGTGTCCAACTGTGTGAATGAATAGTTTCAAGTAATGGCTGCATATTGTGGCATCATCTTTTGATTTCACAAAATTGGTTGATAGTATAACATAGAAGTACCAAAAGGTTTACCTCATTTCTGAAGAATTAGAATTCTAAAAGAAAGTAATACTTTGGTTCCATGTTGTCACTGATGTTTGTGAAGTTGGAGGATATTACAGTATGGTTACCTTGATTTCAATTGTCTGGTAATGTGGTTGCCATTGAGATTACATATATTACAGTTAATTTTTACTGGAATTCATTTTCATGGTGGTAACCCTATTAATTTCCAGATCTTCCTTTTTATCTTCTGTCATTCTCGTAAACATGGATGCTTCAAACATTATTGGTGAGCACCAGGATCTTTTTTTATAAAAAAAAGGAGGGCTCTGCTTTGAATTTTATAGATCAAAAGGATTGCCAAATTTCTTTTAAATTGTGATTTGTATATTTTTTTTTTTTTGCATTTAAACTTTTTGTTTTCAAAAAGTTTCAATTTTTTTTTTTTTTTTTTATCATTCTTGATTAAGATTTCGCTCATTTTGGCAATTATGAAATAAGATAAGTGTGGCAGCAAAATGAAATTTTTTTAGTGAGATTATAAGAAGTCTGACAACTGTATATTTTATTGTGAATTTTATGGTGTAAATTCAAAATATATCAGGCATAATTCTTCCTCCCCACCCCCGGTGCAAATTACAAATTTCCTCCCTTTTACTTTTAATTAAAGAATTTTTTTATACATTTCTCATTCGATAAAATCCATAAGGAACACAAAAATTTTTCACAATTTATTATCATTTGATGCAACTAGGTTTATGATGTATTGATCAATTTTATTGTGGTTAACATAAAGAAGATAGGTGTAAAGGGTAAAACTATTAAAATTCACAAAAGCAAAATTAGAAAAAGGAGGTATAACTGGTGACACTTTCTAGAAGGACAATTGATTTTTGGTGGAGTAAAACATGAGATGAACTACCATTTAATGGTTGCACTACCAAGACATTTCAGGGTCTTATATTGTTAAGATTTTATGAAAGGTTGAGCAAAAAAGTTTAAATCATTAATCCTTTGCTAAAATCCATTGATTCTGAAACCAGCCCTCATACCAATACTATTGAAGTTACTTGACATCACTTCAACGCTTCCTAGTCTGAATATAAACAATTGGAAAGATTTGATAGTTCTACATGTTTATGAAAATTTATTTTTCATTAAAAATGATATAATTTCCTCATTCATTTAAATAATACATTCACTTAATTGGGTTGATTAACAATGTTTTAGGATAGGAGTTGAAAAATTGAATTTATAACCTTTCATATGACATTCCATAATCGATCTTTAAATTTTTTCCCTGATAGTGATTTCTTTCTTTGGCCAGAAATTAATTTTTTTAAACTTATTATCCATTTTTTTCTCCACAATTTTTTTCTTCAAAAGCATTTTTAATTTTCTCACTTTCTATTTCCTTTTAAATCCTGCTGATCATATTTCTTTATGTAGTTCCCCACACAAAAAAAGGGAGTACTGTGATGTATTGAGAAAAATGTTGACTAGTATGAGAATTAATTATTTAGTTTATATTATTTACAATATTTACATATCACTGATGTGAATGTCTTGAGAGGGCCCTGCATGAAACTTTCGGGGGACATTTTTTGGAAATGGGAGCTCTGTTAATGGGACCATAAATAACACATCGCGATTTTTTGCTCACACATATTGGGATCCCTCTAGCTAGAGGGCCTCATATCATTGATGTGGTGGCAGTTATGCCCCTGTTATTTATATATATATATATATATATTATTGTTGCAAATTATAAAAGACTTCAAAGATTTGAATAGGAGAAGGTAACAAGCATGCAACTTTTTTCTAGGACAGATCAGTCGAGTCTCCCTCAAAACTATTCCTGACTTGGTGGCATTTCTTTTTAACTTCTAAGGTAACTCTTCTCATACTCTTTTCAGTCTCATAGGCCCCTTGTAATGTTTTTTGGTTTGGGGTAGACCCTACTCCCCTAATATTGAATTTTTGGCAAATTCTTTGAATTTTGTAATTTCTTTTTGACAGTTGGTTTAGAGCTACTTCCTTTAAAACCTTTAAATTTCTAACTGTAGTAAAGTGTAATGTTAAAAACTTAAGATAAATAATTATATTTTAATTAAATTTTATAAAGGTAATATTCATTAAAGATTAATTATATTTTAATTAAATCAAAATATAATTAATACATAAAATAAGTGAGCAACAAACAAATGTTTTTGAAGGTAGGGATGAATCTGGTGTTTCAATAACAAATTTTCAACATTTGGCATCAATCTTGTCAGATTTAGCCCTAAATCGCCTTAATAGTGTCCAGTCTTTTTTTTTTTTTTTTTTTTGGAATAATTTGGCAACCACATTGAAACTTCTTCTCACAAGGAAAAGCAACTAAAAACTTTCTCAAGATATTCAATAATTTGGAGTAAATAGCAGAAATATATTTTTAAAGACAAAATTGCTGACATCCCTTTCTAAACTTTACTTCAAGATCTTTGTTAGTGCCTATTCCTATCAATTCCTCTTGCAATCTGACATTTTTTTTACTGATATGACCATATGAATTTATTGCCTAATGTGGTATCACAATAGTCAAAGAAATCCAGTTACAAAATCTTAATAAAGGGCATTTAAATGTTGAAAATAGGTTAAAACTTCATTTTTCAGGCAGAATGTCAGCGACAAATTTAGAAACTGGGAAAAATCATGATGTCCAACATTATACTCCTTTAGCTTAATTCTGGCAAGAAACAGTGAAGTGATGGTCCTTGTTTTTACAAACTGCATGCTGTCATTTTGTAACTGTAAATTAACCTTATTAAATTTAGTAAATAAATCTGTTAAATAAGTAAATCATGTTTCCACTTGATTAAATTTTCTTTCAAAATTAAAGTCAAGATCTGGTTTAATGAGAGCCACTATTGTAGACCCCCTCCCCCTCAGCCTTTAAAGCTCATGGATCCTCAAATTATTTTCCCACTGATGTGGACCCCTTGCGAGTCATCATAGACCCTTAGGGGTCTCAATACAGACCACTTTGTTCTAAGACATTCCCCTTGAGATATTCAGCTTCTATGTGCAATGAAGACATTTGAGAAAAAAGGCATCCTGTATTTCATTTTAAATATAAATGCTTCAAGAGTAATTATTTTTATTTATTGACCAATCAAAAAATATAACTATTAATAAACACATATCTTTCATACTAAATAAATCATTTTTAATTGACTGATTGCACATAACACAACCAACCTGGACTATAATTATAAGAAACAGTGTTGTTTTTGTTCCTATGCTACCTATCAATAGTGTCAGATTAAGATCCACGAAATTCATTGTGGCAAAGGCCTTGATTACATCTGTAGTTAGCCGCAGCTTTGAGCATCATACAGGTGACAGTACCTTTTGGCTTCGTTTCACCCCAATTTTGAGGGAAAATACTTTGGAGGACATTCAGGGGGCTTCCCATCTTTCTTCCCCTTTGACTAACCTCACGAGAGGATTTTCAGTTTAATGAAGAGCACCTCCAGGTTCACTCCTAGGAGAGCCCACTTTAGTTGGTGATAATTGCGCCATCTTGGTAATCCTACTTTTAAACACTACATATGGAAACTCTAACTATTTCTATCATTTTCGTATTTTGTGAGCGCACATTTCGAATTTCATTTTGTTGTTGGGCTCCGGCTGGCTGCGTGTGCGAGGGAATATACTTTAGAATTTTTTACTTTGTTGAATGTGAAAGGTAAGAAAAAAATGATTGAATGTTGTATGAAGGAAGGATTGATTGCTTTGAGTTATGAATGTCCTAATTGTAATGATATGTAACATGAGCAAAAAACGCTCGTCATGATGTAACATGGCAGAATAAATATGGCGGCGTGCACACAATCATTCGCAGCTATAATGTGTCGCTTAGCTATGCCTTTAAAGCTTTTAAAATCTGTTGTTACGCTGTACCCTCCACTTGGAAAGGATCAGCAGTAAAAGTAAGTGTTTTTATATTTTTTATCGCTCCGAGAATTGTACCAGCCACGCTGAATGTATGTTCGAAAATACATGTAAACAATACAGAAATTACCTGGCAGAATAAAAAATGGCGTCGCGAGTGCACATAAATACAATCATTCGCGTGGCTGGTGTGCTTATGAGAAAACGTTTTTATTGCCGATTAGAAAACCACGAATTTGCTTTTCTTATACTTCTGGCATCATTTTTTTTTTTAGACATCTCCATTCAAATCTGTTGTTATTTAATCCCATTTGTTCATTACATTTAGGACATTCATAACTTGTTAATCCCTCCACTTGGAAAGGATCAGCAGTAATAACGAAAAAAAATAAGTGTTTTTATATTTTTTATCCAAAATGTTTAATTTCTGTATTGTTTACATATATTTTCAAAATGCATCCACCTTATCCCGCTATAGTTGTGGGGGCCTCCTAGAGTGAACCTCCCTTGCCGAAATTGTATTGGTTTCACTTTTTCGCCATCTTGTTCTTCCTTGGCGCTTTTTTCACTTTGGCGCCATCTTGTTCTGGCTTTGTCGCCAAGGGTGTGGTCTCTCGTAAGATTTTACCGCACCTACGTGCTGCACAGGCACTATACATTTACAAATATCCATACCTTCTCCAGCATTCAAACCCAAGCCCAATGGCACAGCAGCCAGTGACTAACCACTATATCACCTGAGTGGCAATATAGTAATAAGATTAGTGGCCTCAGCTTATAATTTCCTCCAAGGCCATTTTAGCATACATTAGCAATTTTTTTTTTTTTCTCAACTTAAACAAAAAATTATGAAGTAGTAGTGTAAAAGCTATCCAGAAATATAGATAACAAACAAAACATAACATATACATTCAGTTTACAAATTTACATATGTTTAATAGGCAAAATATTTTCAGTAAAAATTTTAAAATATGCTCAGAAAGTTAAAAGGTCAAAAATTTACACATCAATTAATCCTAGGTGAATTCACTATGTTTGACACCCAAATCATGCAAACAGCATGTTTTTTTTGAAAACTAAGCTGTTGCAAGATAAAACTGGATCATTTCATTCAATTGAAACTTAATTAGATCCATTGTTTGGTGACAAAATACAAATGTAAGTAGCATGATGAGATAAAAGCAACCTTAACTAAGGTGAGATAAATGTAATCAATTAAAGACTGTTTTTCCACCCTTTTCTTTTCCTCTTAACGGTCATTTTGTTTTTCATAATTTTAAATGGGGCTTTCATTGTTTGATGGGTATGACATTCAATGAGACATGATTAAATGAAGTGATTCTACTAGCATTTTGTGTAATTGAATGAAAAAGACATGAAAACAGTACAAATGCATGAAAGCCCATTTGATAACCTCCATGTATGAATGTCTGAAAAATGTAATAAAAAAATATATTTGGATGAGTAAAAGTATATGATTGATAACTTTGGATGGTTATGCAGTAAGAGAGTAGGAAGAGTCCTCACACTATTCTGTCAAATAGAAAAGAACATCTTTTCTAATAAAATGAGAGCTTTTTCTCCTATTTATAGAAGTATTGTCGAATGTGATTAAATTAATTTACTTCAATATTCTTATTTCTTACTTTAATAGATCTATGTATGACTTTTAGAATATTATTTCATGCATCAAAACAATCCATTTTTGTCTAGCAACGACTTCCTGTTAGAAAAATAAAGTTACTAGGCACCAAAAAAAAAAAAAAAAAAAAAAAAACAGTAGATTCAATGTGAACTACTTTAGAAAAATATTTTCACTCAGAATATATAATAGTCTTATAAAAATGTTTTATAAATAGATTCAAAAATTATTATTTGTATCAAGCAAAAATACATCAGACTGCTAAAATAATTTGTTGTTCAGAATAAACTTGTAATATTTGACAAATTTGATTATATTCTTCACAAAGTAAAAACCTGAGTGTGCAGAATCAATGGTCCCTTTTTCAGAAAAACAAATCAACTGGAGTTTAATGCAACTAAGAAATTATACATGTTTTAAGAAATTTAAAAAACTGAAAAGGTAAAGTATTTATAATAAGCACGAATATAATAGCGATGGGGGAAAAAAACAGGCTTACTTCATCATGTTTTTTACTCTACAATGCATACACAAAAAATGAAACTAATTCATACTTATTTATGAATAGACACTCACCTAAGAGAACTTTCCAAACATATTCTCTATATATAGCAGGTAATGTAAAGCGTAAACAAAATTTTGACAATTTTTCTTTATCTATTGGTTTCTCGTTGATTAATATTTCTAATGATCTTTTCTCCTCAACTCCACGAAAACCAACTTTATCATAATAAGAAGATCTAAAGTTTCTTTTATCACTCATGTCTTAAGAAAAGGAAATCGATTTTTGATTTATATGTAGAATAAAGAGAAGTCTATTTTCCTATTTACACAAACTTTTCACGGCATGCTTAATTGATCGATTGAGTTAATATTGCTTTGATTGATTGTTTGGTACACGGACTCTACAAATATTCGTTTAGAATAGGGGTCCTCAACTTTTTATACTCCAGGGTCAAATTAATAAATTTAAATTGTTCCAAGGGCCGCATCAATAAATTCACAGTAATCGGCAGGTAACTGTCGAAAAATATCGAAATCAGGAAATTTATATAAGAAAAGGGAGGATTGTTTTATAAGACATATTCCAGTGTTTACAGATTTGAATAAATACATGTCACTGAGAAATGATGAAATCAGGATTTGATCAAATCCCTAAGCGATATGATTGATTCATGGAAGATGTTATAGTAAAAACTCTTTTGCTCATTTCCCTGAAGAAAACTAATGATTTGATCAAAGTCCTGAACTGTTTTAGTGAAAAAAATAAAATAAATAAGTCGGAGGACTCGCGTAGCTCTATTTTCGCTTCTTACCACTCTCCTCAAGTGATTAATATACATTTATTGAACGTATGTAATGTATATGTATATATATACTACGTTATTTTATTTAAAAGACCAATTTTAAAAATGAAACTTTTCTTAGACATGATCCATAAAAAGATAATTACATACTTATCAAAAAAATTAAACCTTAATCACGGAACAGCTAACCATGAATTGCAGTACCAACTGTCAAAGTGATGTATGACAATTAGACTTATTCTATGCTGCACATGCAAAATAAAATTCAAGTTTTGATTCATACAGTTAAGCTTTTAGTAACAACAATAATATAATGATTTATTATTAATACCATTACATTGCAGTCAGAGATTAGCTCCTATATGATATAATTATATGTTAAAACGATTTTTGTCCCATAGAAAATTACAAGCTATTTTACAACCTTCTTCAGTTGGAAAAAAACGTATTAAAAATTAGAGATTTACAGACATTATTAGTTTCTGTTTTATGCTTTAACACATTTTAAATGTGTTTTTCTCATATTTTCATTTTGGAAGATATGAAAGAGTTTTCTATTCAATAAAAAAAAAATTTCTGTTCAAAATAATTTTGAAATTTTTTGAAGATACTTATATATACATATCTGTTCTATAAAAGTTTTATATAAATTTAGCTCTGAGAACTCTATCTAGTTTTTTAAAACATCTAAGTGAATATTTTTAAATGTTCACATTTCTTCCAGGTTTCTAAATTTAACAATATTCATGCTTTTTCTCGGATTATCTATAAGAACAATTGTTAAAATTCAACAACGAAACAGGTTTTCAATTTCATACCAACTTAAGGAAGCGTAATAAAAAGGAAGCTTAATTTGGAAATTAATTCGATGAATATAATGTAGTTGGCCCTCCATTTTGCGAACCTCTTTCTTGCGAATTTCTCTATTTCACGAACACTTTTTCCTGGAACCAAGAACATTCGATGATTTTCTTCGTCAAATAACCTCCAAATAGCTAAGTAGTGCATTTTCCATTTATTGAACTTTTTCTCTTGGGATTCGATTTCTTTTTCTCTCTGTTTTTGAAATATTTTTGGACTTCGCGTGATGTAATGAGCAAGTAAAATCATTTGAAACGATTAGACTTGAATTGTGTGAAAAAAATACGCCTGATGAAGTATTTCGTGCACTGCAAAGATGCGAGGAATGAGAGAAAACATTTTTTTTTAAACGAAAAAACTCAAACAAAATTAATACACTTAACCAGTTGTTAAATTGAAGGACACGCATTCTTAAAATTACTGGTCATAAAATATGCATGTTTAAAATTACTTCTAAGCTTAAAATTGGAAAATGTTATTAAAATTCGTTAATCATAATACAAAAGTACTTTTTTAAAGTTGGAAATACTGAGTATTTCTTGACGAAGTTGTTTTTTTCCCCTTGCTTTCCTAGCCAGATTCTTTTTGATAGGTAAGATATGTGAAATGAATAGATATTAACTTACATAAAAGAAGGTATGTGGACAATTAACTTTATAATAATGTATAGTTATGGGAATTTGAAATTTGTTTTAAGTGGTTTTTAAACTATATTGAAAGATAAATCACCATTTCACGAAATTTTCCAAATAGCGAACTTTTTTTCAGGTTTAACGACAACTGTAATTTAGTGAAATTTTTGTCATATTTTCATACTTATCGGAAATAATAACATTAATTTGTAAAACAATAAAAAGATGTGTTTGAAAAAAGAATTATACAAACTATTTGTGAAAAAATTGCTCTAGGTTATTTTCTTAGAAAAGTAACATTTTCTTGTGAAAGACTCAAATTGAAAATGATTATTTCCCTGATAAATAGCAATTTCAAATACAATTTGTATCTAAGATATGAGCAGAAAGAAATTAATTACATACCTATCAAACGAAAAAAATTGAATTAAATACACTAAGACAAATAAAAAAGATATCTATACAAAAATAAAACTGGAGGTCTATCAAATCCTTCCTCCAAAAATTAAAACTCCTTTTTAAATTCTATCTTTATTCTTAACCCTATGGGCAATGATTGATACCCAAGAAAATGTAAACGTACTTGTTGATCCACTCGTGGATATCCCAAAATATTTGCACGGATTAAAAAAAAAAAAAAGACTGTGCACCCATTTCCGCAGCAATTCTAAAATACAGCACTTTTACAAAACTTTCTTTTCCCCTTTTTCACCCCGTTGTCCTCCCCTGCGCATACGTTCTGAAACCGACTATATCTGTCAATCATTCCTTAACCACACCCCGTTGCTATAATATAACGAAGGGATATCTTTTTACAAACATTATCGTTTTGACGTCATCCGAGTTGCAAACAACGCCATCTTTTGTATAAAGGTAGCTTTCGAAAATATGGCCGTAGGCCTTAAAATTGCGCGTTATACGCCGGATTTTAAGTAGGTCATTTTAGAGAACGCACGCTCCGTTTCATAACTAGTAATAGGGAGCATTATAAAAATGTTTAAAATGGTTTAGAAAAATATCAATAAGTAACTATTTGTTAGATATTAGTTGGTACTTCTTAATAGATGGCGCCACATGTATTAAACCTATTTGTTTATATTATGTAATCTAATAAGAGGACGCCATTATTATTCCCGATGTAGAACGTGAAGCATTATGTAGCCTAAGCAAACTTAATGAATAACTGTCCTTAAAAGCATCCTGTGGTTCTGACTATAATACTATATGGTGCCAGAAAAAGATTCCACGCATTTTCTTCAAAAATACTTAAAATTTGCGGATTTAGAAACTTAGAAAATATAGTTTTAAAAATGGCAAACAATATACCAACGATTCCAGCATTTGAGGCGGGTATGAATCCATCGGAATCCTGGAGACATTGGAAAGAAGATTATTTGGAAGCCCTTCGATACAGGGAAGCGCCGGAGAAAAAAACTGCTCTATACCGTCATTTATGCGGAGAAGAATTGAAAAAACAGCTACGAGCTTTTGACCTTAAGCCTAACGATGGTTGTGAGGGTGTGACTCTGCAACAAGTGCTTCAGGAATTTGATAAATATTTTCTGGACTATCAAAACGAAATTTTTGCGTCTTTTAAGTTCTTGGAAATAAAACAGGAACAAGGAGGAAAATTTACGCACTATTATTCTAGGCTTCGTAACGCTATCGTAGAAGGCAATTATGGTGAATCACAGGACCACATGCTTCAGGATAAATTAATTCAAGGATTGTTGGACAAAGCATTGCAAGAAAGATTAAATAGAGAAACAAGTAAAAAGGTCAGGGCACTACAGGAGGTGGTGAGTAAATGCAAAACCGCTGAGAATAGTAAGATACAAGCATCAGTCATGAAAGAAAAATTTACTGTGAATGCTTTGAAGAATCTTAAAAATTATCGGAAGCAGTGCATCAATAATCGGAAAATTGAGTTCACACACAACTGCAAGCAATGTGGAAAAAAACATGAGAAGAAGAAATGTCCGGCATTCGGAACTAAATGTGAAGGAAGGAATTGTGAAGGAATTGTGAAGGAAGAAATCACTGGCCAAAGATGTGCAGAACCCAAAGTAAACAGAAAAACATGGCTGCTCGAAGAGTGAAAGCTATGGAAGAAAACAGCAAGAATTCTGATATTATTTATATTGGGGAACTGAAGTCAGTAAATGAACTGGACGCGAAAAAAACCAACTGTGTGTGGTATGAAAAAATTTTAGTAAATAAAAATGCTGTAATGTTTAAACTGAATACTGGGTCTCAAGTGAATGTAATTCCCAAGTTAGAACTTTTAAAATGGGATGAAAAGCCAGTAGTAAGAAATTGCAAAATTGCTGTGCTTGACTACAGTGATAACAGAGTTCCAATTTTCTAGATGAGTGCTACCTCAACTGTAAAACTAAAATTTTTAGTTACAAGATTAAATTCATGTCCAACTTTAGGCCTTGAAGCCTGAAGAGAATTAGGGCTGATCCAGAGATTGAATATGATCTATAAAAGTCCTACTGAAGCTCCAGAATTAATTTTGAAAGAATTTGCTGATGTTTTTATTGGTACAGGAAGACTTAAAAGAATTGTAAAAATTAAATTAAAAGAAGACTCTGTTCCTCATGTAGGAACAGAGTTTTGCTCACTCTTGCTATACATAACAAAGTTAAAGAAGAGCTAAGTAATATGGTAGAAGCAGGCATAATAAGGAAAGTTGAAGAGCCAACTGAGTGGGTGAGCAACATGGTTGTAATCAACTCGCCTAAGAAATTAAGGATTTGTCTTGATCCCAGGCCAATGAATGAGGCTATTCAAAGACCTCATTACCCAATCCATACTGCAGATGCACTAATTACAAAGCTGCAAGGTGGTAAAGTGTTTACTATTTTAGATGCAAAAAATGGTTTTTGGCAGTTACCATTAGATACAGAATCTTCATATCTAACCATATTTTGTACACCTTGGAGGCGATACAGATTTTTAGTATTGCCATTTGGTTTGAATTCTGCTTCTGAAGAATTTCAAAAGGCAATGGGTGAAATTTATGAAGAAGATGAAGATATAAATCTTTACTTTGATGATATTGCACTGGGTTCATCTACTATGGAAGAACATTGCAGATTATTACGTCGAATACTTTTGAAAGCAAGAAAGGCCAATTTAAAATTTAATGTGTTGAAAACGCAGCTATCACGAACTTCAGTTAACTATCTAGGTCATGTTTTGTCCGATTAAAGAATTAAACCAGATCCCAAGAAAATTGGAGCCATTGAAGAGTTTGCAACACCCAACTGCAAAGAAGATTTGCAAAGATTTCTCGGTATGGTAACTTATCTAGCAAAGTTTACACCACACCTTTCAAATTTAACGCATAATCTAAGGCAGCTTCTTAAAAAAAGATTCTGTGTGGATCTGGGATAGAAATACAGAGAGGGATTTTGAGCTGGTAAAACAAGCCATAATGAAATCTCCCTGTTTGAAATATTTTAATGGAAACAAGGCAGTAACTGTTTCTGTTGACGTTAGAAAAAATGGACTGGGAGCTGTACTTCTGCAAGAAGGTCAACCAGTAGCCTATGGATCTGTATCATTAACACAGACACAACAACGTCATGCTCAAATTGAAAAGGAGCTAATGGCTGTGATATATGGGTTGGAGCATTTCAACTATTATACTTATGGAAGGATTGTCACGATTCAGACAGATCATAAGCCAATACTGGAGCTTAGTAAGAAACCCTACGATACAATATCTGCTCGTCTTCAACGTTTGTTACTTCGACTCAATAAACATAATATTCAGTTGGAATATGTTCCAGGAAAGAACCTAACAATAGCAGATGCCCTATCAAGAGCACAATCCACCACTGATAATTTTGATGAAGTTCTAGGCCAGGAGGCAACTGTGAGAATAAATCTGTTAACACAAGCTTCACCAAATAAGTGGGAGGAAATAGCAAGTCTAAAAGCAGGTGATCCTGAAATGCAAGATGTGTTGTTTCACATTAATAATGGTTGGCCACAGGAAAAGAAAACAAAAATAGCTGCACAACCTTATTGGCATTGCAAAGAAGAATTATATTCCACAAAAGAAGGAATTATTTGCAGAGGACAACGACTAGTGGTACCAGTAAAATATAGAAAAGAAATATTCAAGCTATTGCATGTGTCACACAAAAGTATAGTTTCCAGTAAAATCAAAGCCAGGGAATATTTTTACTGGCCTAACTTGAATAGGGATGTTGAGGAATATATGTCCAAATGCAAAATCTGCCAGAAATATCAAAGAGAAAACCAGAAGGAAATTCTTATCAATCCAGAAATCCCAGGCAGAGCTTGGTAAAAAGTTGCATGTGATTTCTTTTGTTCAAAAGGCAAAGAACATCTGTTAACGATAGATTGTTTGTCGAAGTATGCTGAACTGAAACCACTTAGCAGTACAACAGCACAATCTGTCATTACAGTCATGAAATCCATTTATGCAACACATGGAATACCAGAAGAACTTGTGAGTGATGGTGGACCACCCTATAACTCAAATTTAATGATGAATTTCTTCCGAGAATGGAGAATTATATATATATATATATATATATATATATATATATATATATATATATATATATATATATATATATATATATATATATATATATAAACATCATGTTACACCGGCTCATTTTCCTAGAGCAAATGTACAAATATAGAGAGCAGTGCAAACAGTAAAAAATTCTCTTACTAAAGCTGCAGAAGAGGGAAAAGATTTGTATGTTGTATTGCTTGACTACAGGATACAACCAGAAAAGGACATGCCATCACCAGCTGAACTTTTAATGGGAAGAAAGCTAAGAACATTCCTGCCATCACACCCAGGCCAATTAAAACCTACATTTGATGTTGAAAATGCAAGAGAAGCTTTGAGGAAAAGGCAGATAATTCAAAACAAATATGCTAACAAGCATGCAACAGTGTTACCTGTACTACATCAAAATGGTAAAGTATGGTTTAAACATAAAATGAAAGAGCCTTGGAAGCAAGGAACTATGATTCAAGTAGGTCCTCAACCTCCATTTTATAGAATAAAAGGAGAGAATGAAGGTGTTTTCAGGAGTAAGAGATTTCACATTCGACAAGACAACACTGAGTATGATAATCCACGTTGGTTAAGAACTGTAGATCTCTATAACAGTGATGCTACTGAAATTTCTAGAATTCCAAATGATTCTGCAGACGGTCAAAAAAATGCATCCCCTAAACCAAACAGAAGCTTAACCAACAATTTCAGGTTCCAATTGAAACATTTAGTGAGCAGAGCAATACTGTGGTACGAAAGTCTTCGAGAAATATAGTGAAGCCTGTGTGTTCGCTATAGAGACAACTGAAAGAACTCTGACAAACATATTTTAATCTTAGTAATTAATCTAAGAGTTAAAAAAATTTAACTAACAATTTTAAAGTAAAACTACAATTTTGTAAATTAGTTTAGATAAGTTTTGTTGTCCTTAACAATTGGTTGTGTTGTATTGAGTAAACTTTAAATAAACAATTGTGTTTTCATAGTTAAGTAATTGTATTCATTGAACTCAATATTTAAAAAAAAGGGGACATGTTAGATATTAGTTGTTACTTCTTAATAGATGGCACCGCATGTAAAGAGTGTTTTTTTTCCAGGTATAGAAATTTAAGTTGGCATTACTTTCCAAGATGGCGATTGATTTAATAGCTGTCAAGTGATTTATTCTCAATTTGGTTTGGCAATTCATCAAAACGATCATCAAGCAAGGCGTAGATTCGTCGAATGGGCCCAAAACGAGATTGCCGTTGTTCCCGATTTTCATAAGCAAATTTTGTTTAGCGATGAAGCGCACTTCTGGTTGAATGGCTACGTCAACAAACAAAACTGCCGCATTTGAAGTGAAGCTAATCCAAGAGTGTATGTCGAAACACCGTTACATCCAGAAAAACTGACTGTTTGGTGCGCTTTATGGGCTGGTGGAATCATTGGTCCGTACTTCTTCAAAAACGACGAAGGCCACAACGTTACAGTCAATGGCGATCGGTATAGAGCCATGATTACTAACTTTTCATTCCTGAATTGAACAATCATGATGTCCAGGAGCTGTGGTTCCAACAAGACGGCGCAACATGTCACGCCACAATCGACTTATTGAAAGACACGTTTGGTGACCGCCTAATTTCACGTTTTGGACCTGTGAATTGGCCTCCAAGATCTTGTGATTTAACACCGCTAGACTATTTTCTGCGGGGCTATGTAAAGTCATTGGTCTATGCGGATAAGCCACAAACGCTTGACCATTTGGAAGACAACATTCGCCGTGTTATTGCCGATATACGGCCACAAATGTTGGAAAAAGTCATCGAAAATTGGACGTCCAGATTGGACTCCATCCGAGCCAGCCGTGGCAGTCCTATGCCAGAAATCATATTTAAAATGTAATGCCACAAGATTATCTTTCGAATAAAAAAATTCATGTCAATCGAATAATACATCGTTGTTTTATTGCAATTTAAAGTTCTATACCTCTAAAAAAACACCCTTTATTAAACATATTTGATTATGTAATCTAATAAGATGACGCCATTATTATTCCCGATGTAGAACGTGAAGCATCACGTAGCCCCGGAAAACTTAATAAATAACTATCTTTAATAGCATCCTGTGGTTCTGACTATAATATTATACCATTCAAAAATTAAACTGAACGTATAGGACTCTAGCTCAATTTGTTTTTGAGAAGTTTTAAATTGAACACCGTCATTTACTAATTGTTGGTCTACAACAGTGTTTCTCAAACTTTCAATACTGGCGACCCAATTTTCAATCATAATTTTTGTTGTCCCCCCCCTGGACAACAGTAATATATTTACTGCAATAAAAATGCACTTTGAGAGAGAGAAGCTAAAGTTACAATACGATCTTAATTATAAACCGTACAAATTAATACGATAAGTATATTACATTTTGTATAAGTAACTTTTAAGTAATATATATTTTAAGAAAAAATTACTTAAAATATATATTACTTACTTATTTTATTATGTTATTTTTCTTTAATTTATAAATTGGAACAGATTGCAAAATGATATATTTAATAATTAATTTCTCCTTCAGCATTCGTTTCTCAAAGTACAAATGTCATTAGAAGAATATTCTAGTCTATGTTGTCTATCATATCCATCACATTTGGCATTATAGGGTACGTTTGCGTTAGTCTGGGCAACCTATCGGACGTCTGAGCAAAACATGTACAATTCCAGTCAGTTTTGGTCGACTCGATACTTCTATAGCTACCGAATATAGCTTGTGAATGTACATTTTTTAAATTTACACGTTAATTGTATTTCACGGTAATTAAGTATTTACGGCAGTAGATTAAAACAAAATCATACATACATTTTTAAGTCGTAAGCAAACATTAGACGATAATGAAGGATCAACAAGTACACAGACGAGCATGATTCCGAAAATTAAATCAAGGCAATAAATATTCTCAAAAATACTTAAATTTTGGATTTACCACTGCTGAAGTAAATGAAAGGGGGGAAAAGCCCCAGCTCATTATTTGTCAAAACTTACAAATCTGAAGAACAACATGTGAAAGTTGTTTCTAAAACCATGTAAAATCATTTAGCTATGTTGGCAAAGAATTTTAAAAAGTATTTTCTGAATGAGGACAAATTGGTAGCAAGTTACGAGTGGATTAGGATCTATTTCAAGATACTCCAGAAGGGCTCTCAACTTCCGAAGAAGAAATCTTTATACATTTCACATCCAGTGAAAATTTAAAAGGCAATTTTGTAATAAATCGCTCTTTGAATTTTGTGTAGAGGTGGATGATGAATTCTCTGTACTGAAAACAAAAGCACTTCGTATACTATTACCATTTTCAACATCCTACCTTTGTTAATTCGCATTTTCTGCGGTGGCTGCTTTGAAAACAAAATATAGATCTCTGCTAAATATAGAAAAATAACTCAGAGTGTCAATTTCTGATATTAAATCTTCTTTTGAAAAACTTTGCTCTACAAGACAAGCCCATGAAAGTCCCTAATAATTATCAAACTTGTTCTTAATTTAGTATTAAGAAATTATTTATAAAATACCTTCTTCAGCACTGATACATTAAACGTATACTGGCTGAAACACCAGCTTTTCGCACGAATTCATTTTTTTAAAAAATAAAACATTATTGATATAATAGCTGAACTGTAAGGAGAGTAAAACTGCGTGCACGACATGGTATACAAAATTGTAAACTAATTTTTTTTTTAGATAAATGCTATAATTGTAAATAGTTGTTTAAAAGAATTGTAATTTTAAACCTCACAGTATTAGCATTTAGTATTAATGTTAAATAATGAAAAATAATATAAAATTCCGATGAAGAATAATTGTATTACTTTTTAATATTTAAAGCGAGAAGACTTCAAAATGTTTTAACCCAGGAGCAGGCGCGCACTCGATACTAACACTAATGGTAGAGCGGGGGGACTCAGTCACCCCAATCATTTGTTTATAATTATTTTAACTGTACACCATACAAATCGGAATTGCAGTGAATAATTTAATTAAGAGAAAGTATACTTACCGGCTTTGAAGAATTATTCAATTTTTCTTTGATGATTTGAGAAAAAATCCAATAAAACTGAACTATTTAGGGAAGTTGTAAGTAATGAATTTCTCTCTTGCGCTTTTTTCCATGAAAAGAGTTTTATGATATTTGGAAAACCATGGAAAGTAATATTTAAGAGTATTCTAAAATACATAAAGCACAACGAAAAGCGTTTTACAAAATTTTTTATTAGTAACATATAAAGTGTGTATTTTTTTAGAGGTATAGAACTTTAAATTGCAATAAAACAACGATGTATTAATCGATTGACATGAATTTTTTTTATTCGAAAGATAATCTTGTGGCATGGCATAGGACTGCTACGGCTGGCTCGCATGTAGTCCAATATGGACGTCCAATTTTCGACGACTTTTTCCAACATTTGTGGCCGTATATCGGCAATAACATGGCGAATGTTGTCTTCCAAATGGTCAAGGGTTTGTGGCTTATCCGCATGGACCAATGACTTTACATAGCCCCACAAAAAATAGTCTAGTGGTGTTAAATCACAAGATCTTGGAGGCCAATTCACAGGTCCAAAACGTGAAATTAGGCGGTCACGAAACGTGTCTTTCAATAAGTCGATTGTGGCGTGACATGTTGCGCCGTCTTGTTGGAACCACAGCTCTTGGACATCATGATTGTTCAATTCAGGAATGAAAAAGTTAGTAATCATGGCTCTATACCGATCACCATTGACTGTAACGTTGTGGCCTTCATCATTTTTGAAGAAGGATTCCACCAGCCCATAAAGCGCACCAAACAGTCAGTTTTTCTGGATGTAACGGTGTTTCGACATACACTTGTGGATTAGCTTCACTCCAAATGCGGCAGCTTTGTTTGTTGACGTAGCCATTCAACCAGAAGTGCGCTTCATCGCTAAAAAAAATTCGCTTATGAAAATCGCGCGACCATTATTTTCGAAATAAAATTGCACAATTTGAAAGCGTTGTTCAGGCGTGAGTCTATTCATGATGAATTGCCAAACCAAACTGAGAATAAATCACTTGACAGCTGTTAAATCGGTCGCTATCTTGGAAAGTAATGCCAACTTAAACTTCTATACCTGGGAAAAAACACTCTGTATATTATCATAATGAATACACTTTTTACCCGGAAGTGGTCACGCGGGACACACAGATTACGAAATCGTTGATTCTGGCAAAACTGTTTATTTGGTACCAAAGATAAATTGAAAATTCTTCGAAAGTAGGTAGGTATATTTTTTCTCATAATTAAATTATTCACTGGAATTACGATTTTTATTGTGTACTATAAAAGTAATTATAAAAAAAGGATTAGGGTGACTCACTCAATAACCCCGCTGTACCATTAGAATCGAGTGCGTGCCTGCTCCCGGGTTAAAACATTTTGAAGTCTTTTCGCTTTAAATATTAAAAATAATACAATTATTCTTCATTTGAATTTTATATTATTGTTCATTATTCAACATCAATTCTAAATGATAATTCTGTAAGGTTTAAAATTATAGTTCGCTTTAAACTAATTATACTTTGAGCAATCTTTTAAAAAAATCATTTTACATTTTTGTAAACATTGTCGCGCACTTGGCTTTACTCTCCTTACAAAATTCAGCGATTATTTCAATAATGTTTTATTTTCTAATAAATGAACTCGTGCAAGCGGGTACTTCAGCTGGTATACTTTTAATGTATCAGTGCTCCACAGTAGTTTATAACTAATTAATTAATACTAAATTAAGAACAAGTTTAATATGTATTAACGACTTCCATGGGCTTGTCTTGCACATCAAAGTTTTTATAAGGAATGCTTATGATTAGAAATTGACCCTCTGAGTTCTTTTTCTGTATTTAGCAGATATCTATATTTTGTCTTCTAAGCAGCCACCGCATTTTGCAATATGTTCAATTTAAAAATTAGAGAAAGGAAAAATAACACACATAATAATTATCCCATCATTTTATTTATTTATTACTTAAAAGTAGTATACAAAATTTAATACTTATGTTACTAATTTGTATGGTTTATAATTAAGATCGCGTATTGTAGCTTTAGCATCAAAGTTCATTATTATTGCATTCAGTACATTATTAATGTCTAAGGGGGGCGCGATAAAAATTGTGATCGAAAAGGGGGCGCCAGTATTGAAAGTTTGAGAAGCACTGCATTATGTGTTTAGGAGTGTAAGGAAAGGGTTTTGGTTTGAATGGAGTAATATGGATTTGTGCACCGTTTTGTTAGTGATGCAAAAATAAAAATGTTTTGGAAGGTGCTCTCAGAAATATGCAGCAGCACACTGGTATAATTTCAGTAGGCAACTCATCGTCTTCATAAATGTCGGAAAAAGCAGCATTTTTCAAAGGTAAGTGAAATTATTTCCATTTTTAAATACCTGATTTTTGCAGCGATTTTTAGTATCAAAACTTTAAAATACTATTTTTAATGATTTTCCTTCTGCCATCTTGAATTTCGCGCTCCGGCGTTGCGTGTTGTGGTAGGGTTGCAACTCCGAAACACAACACGCAAAAACGCGCCAAATTGGCGATTTTCAAAATTTGGTGGAGAGGCGCCCTATTCGACAATTTCACCAAAATCCTTAGAAGTGCCAGATACAGTACCTTTACAACTCTAGAAATACAAATAACTAATGTATTCCATTAGCAGTCACTCGTCCTATTCAACAGCTGAAGTATTAACTAATCGTTGGCTGACTTTTCAGTAGTCAAAACAATACTTTGTTTTGGCGAGCACCACGCCCTCTTTAGTCTGCTGGAATTTTTCTCAAGAATTCGTTTACATCAGAGACTGTGATATTAGTAGATTTCTTTTTAGAAGCATCAATATATGTTCGCCAAAAATGATGCCAACTTGACTATGCCTCCATTGAATCGCCATTTTTATGTAACGAACGGAATTGCTTGCGAATATTGCGATTTTAACATAAAATAAATACAACATAAAGTAATATTAAAGAATTACACATTCAGAACTGATTATTTACACCATTTTTAGCGCTCAGTGCACAAAATTTGTAACAATATATATATATATATATATATATATATATATGAAGTAACAGCAACGCATAACTTGCAAAAAGAATAATATAGCTATACGAAGTAACAAAGCAAAGTACGAAAGTGTTTTGCGTTAGGCGGGAAACAATTGAAAACAAATATCACTAGATCATAATGTCATATGAATTTAGTCCATTATAATATTTTACATTTTAAAACAAGTAATACAAAAAAAAAATTTAAGTCAATTCCTTATCAGGGTCAACAAAGAAAAATTTTACTTTAATTACTTTTTACTAAATATAAATTTGTATACACATATGACGGAATCACAATACTAAGTGGCAAAAAAATTTTGTTCAATAGTGTTGCATAATTATTTAAATCACAATGTGGCTGGCACTAATAAAAAAGGAATTTCTAAACCTAAAAGTATATAAAAACACGAAGCTAAAGAATAGAAGAATAAACTTAAATCAAATACTATAACTAAAAATATATGTATATTTAGTCACGAAACAAAAACTAAAAAGACTAGAAGATATATTAAAAATATTTAACGTACTAAAAAGAATTTAAAGAATATAAAAAAAATAATATTAGCAAATTCGAAAGTTAGCGCACAACCACGAGTGTAAAACGATCGGCTGTTATTGTTTACTTAAACGCACATGGAAATCACGTGATAAGGGAGTGATTGCAGCGCCCTCTAGTGATAAATCGAGTCCATTATGGTAAATGTATCACAAATTTAAGGCTGTTTAAATTGTTTGAAGAAATTATTTTCAAAACTTTTAAAGATTGAGAGGGGGAGGGGTCTCCTTTTAACTTTTTCGGTGCTTTGCACCAATTTCGATTATTTTTTTTCTTCTACTTAATGCATTCTTAAAATATTGTAAATTTTAACATTCAAGTAAATTAAATTACCAAAAGTCAAGAGTTAAGTCATCAAAGTCACTCCTACTTCCAATGATCAGAAGTTAAAACCTGGAAGGGCTAGGTACTCTGTTCATCCCTTCCACGATAATAAGATATCTAGCATAATTGTTTAGAGCAAAAAGTCTATCTAAAATAACTTTGTTTTATATTTTCAAAATGTACAACATGCACTCATAATCGATTTGTGGAAATAAAAGACATATCTTTTTTTCACTCAAAATTCAATAAATAAATAGTTAGAGTACGTAAGTAAATATTACCACTTTTTTAGTAGCAGCATAAAATATATATTCTTACTAAAAATACTAACTTAGTGCAAATTATTTCCTATCATTATTATACATCTGCCACGATTTCCCCTTGAGGCAGTGAACAACGGAAGTTGATGATGACGTATTATTCTTGTTTACCTCCCGGCTGTAATTAGCACGTTAAGATGTATCAACTGGGGTTATGGGAGAAGAATGGAGTTAGGCTGTTTAAATTAAGTGTCGTGAACGAATAATCTAGAAAACTTTAGTAAAATCCTATTTTAACCAACAGATTATGCAAATAAAAACAATAATATTCCACATCAGCTCACTTTTCTATGTTGAAATATGATGTCAATAATTTGTCGAGAACAAATGAAGATGTGTAGGCTAAAATATGGCACAACAAATAAGGCGTGTAATAGACCATGTTTTAAGGGAACTTCTATAAATGAATTACTTAATCAAATACACTCTGTCACACACACACAGAAAAATATGCACCCAGAAGGATACGACTACTATCACGATACTTTATGTGTATGAGGAGAAAGGTAAACGATTATAAATTTAGAACAGATTGTATTATTATGAAAATTGTTACAAATCAGTTGGAGTAAATCCAACTCCCGCAAGCTGAAAATTTAGCGGGGTGCTCAAGGGTAGGATTTCGGGGTTCGAACTTCCCCTGTATACCAACAGATTTTTAACTTTTTCATAATATTACGTCTCGGTTCTTAAATCTACGTTTTCTAAAAAATATATTTCCTTCCACTCCTGTCTTGAAAGCTGTCCTGTCCTGATGGCCCTCATGCAGTTCGCTTTTGAGTAGGACTTTATTAAAGCAATCAAATGAAATCTGTCAGGAAAGTACGCTACAATACGTGTTAGAGCGTCTTCTGGCGGTGAGCAAGTATGCGGACAAACTTCATATGTTTAAAATAATGATTGTATTGTTCACGTATATATATATTTCTTCAGATAAAAATTCATATATGTAATAATGTTCAACTTTTATACGTGTTAGAGATGCTAATAAAAAAGAAATTGTTAAATTTTCGCCAAATACTTCAAATTTCCATTCGTAATGTCCATCTTATGAAATTTTTTTATTGTTCTAAATTCGAGAAATTTGCTTTTAACTGCATAAAAAAAAACTGTATTTGAAAAAAGAGTTAAAAAAAATATTTCTCTGGATAAATTTATTTTTCTCTTTTGTATAATTCAATATTTACATTAAAAAACTGAGAATTTACTTCTGTTATATGTTAAAACACTAAAAACACATTGTATAATTAGTAAAATAAATACAGAGAAGTTTTGCTTTTCTACAGTTCTTTCTATTGCTTATTCTTGAAAATATTTTAAATCATTTTAATGTATATAATTGAATTAGGCAAGTATAAATTTGGAGGGGGGATTACATTTTTTCTAATGCAGAAAGATACATGATATATCCTCTGGGATCTATCAATAAATATACTCATTTATGACTAATTTGTTGATTGTTTGAAAAAAGTATTTTTTTACCTGTGTCTTAGCATTTATTGAAAGTTTGAGAAGCATTGTGCCAAGCCCAAATCCCCATTTCCAATAATGTTAGAAATTAAGAGTAACTATCAAGAGCAATTTTAGAGAATTAATGAATAATTCCCCGACGTTAAAAGTTGTTGTTGTTGTTGTTGACTAATTCCTCCTGTCTAGCCGCAGGCTAGACCAGGTCCATGAGCCCAAGAGTCCTCAGGAAATCGTACACCAAAAGAGGACTGGAATAGATGTCCTCCCTTTCAAGTCCTGCACAAAACAAAAGATGATCTGGAGTTGCCTGTACCAAATTGCATTTAGTACAATTCTCGTAAATTTTCTGGCCTAAGTTAAAGGAAAGGCCTCTAATGTGTCCACTTGCAAGCCTAAGTAAAACACCCAAACACCCAAAAGTAAAACACCCAAAGAATTTATTATATGTTATCAACGATGACAAATATCGGAGTCTTACTCACATCTTGGCGAAAGGTAGTAACTTTGAATATTATGTCATAAAACTTAAAGTGGAAAACCCTATTACAATAGTCATTAAAGATCTTCCCATCTTCTTGAAAATAGAAGTTATTCAAATTGATTTATTGGAAAATGGATGCACTGTTACTTTACAAAGCACCTTTCTGTTAATGCTGTGATTGACACTTTTATATTAATTTTAGAATCCTTTATTTGAAGCACTTTCAAAATTTAAGTAAGACGACGTAGCAATTTAATAATTAATCATTTTCTTTTACGCAAGACCACATTTTCCCGCATATCTTCATGACAAATTCTGCCGTCTTGTATTGTTGGCCGGAGTTGGTGTATTTGTTTGTTTACACGGTTTCCACAGGAAACATCTTCAGAATGATGTTCATTTTTTTATTTTCACACGAAACATCAAGGCCGTTATGCGTTCACAATAAGCATACAAACAAATAAAACACAAAGGATAAAGAGCTGCAGCTATTTACACATATTCAAGACGACGAGGGGAAGACAAAAAGAAAAAGAAGCATAAGCGTTGAATAGGCGTTATTCTTTGGGCGTCCGGACTGTAAAAACAGTCCTCAAACCCATATCGCGATAGTCTATGATGCTGGGCATGACAAAAGTAGTGCTTTCCATTCTGCTGAGTGGCATGATGGCGATTGGTCGAACGATGGAATCCGGGAGGCGTGGCTATGGTGCTTCATCTGGGTGGAAAGTTTTTGATCGTTGATGAACTTTCCACAGTTCGAAGTATTGTACAAGAAATCCCAAATGCGTCAAACCCCACCTAACAAAGGATTGCACGAAGATGCAAAGTGAAGAGCCGACATGCTGCCATTGCAGGGCAAGCATCCTGCCAATTACATTGGTTGCCCGAATAACCCACTAAACAGACCACCGCCCCCTCCCAAGGTTAATTTTTGGCAGGAACGTGCAAGGAAGAAGAAGGAGTTGTTGGAGGCCGCTAAAGCCAAAAGCAAACCCGAAGCACAGCCAGTAGTCTCTACCCCCACCCAAACCAAGCCGACGACCTCGTCACAACAACCTCAGGTGCCATCCTCGTCACCCGAAGACAATCAGCAAGCTCATATGCCATCCTCGTCCCCCGGAAATTCATCCAAGTCACGTGCCATCCCAGCAAAACCATATAACGACCCGGAAGGAACCACCCCCTCCTTTATTGAGACTTTCGCACAGATCAACGACCCTGAGGTCAAGGAAATGGTGGAAGTCATTCACAAATTCATAGCTATATAAAAATCCGACAAACCCAGAGCAATCAAATCCTTGGAACTCATCTCATTGCTGCAAATTAAATTTTAACTTTCACGCCCCCAACTATTAATAGACCCCTCAAAATCGTCACGTGGAACGCTGACGGAATAATACGGAAAATCCACAGACTGGAAGACTATATCAATAGACATGACCCAGACATAATAGCAATTCAAGAAACGTTCCTCCAACCTTGCCATAGCCTGAACTTTCCAAATTATATGACCTACAGAAATGATAGACTAACCCATAGAGGTGGCGGTACAGCAATAATTGTCAAGAGAACAATAGCCCATCATAGCATAGACATCCACACAACCAGCCTTCAAAACACGTCCATTGTCATAGAAGACTCAAAAGATCACCATCTGCTGCATTTACCGGCCTCCAAAATCTCCACCTCAAGCTCTAGTACCGGACCTTCTCAGAATACTCAGAAATAGAACCAAGTGCTTCATCGTGGGAGACTTTAATGCCAGGCACATTACGTGGAGCCCCCATAGCAAAAACAACAAGTGTGGAACATTACTCAAAAAATTCATTAGAAATTGTGGATTCCTACTCTCGTACTCTTCACAGCCCTCTACAGTCCCAACCAGAGCAAATGTTCGACCGGCCACCATCGACTTCGGAATTTCTTGTGGGCTCGATGACATCCTCGTTGAAACTCACTCGGAGTTGTCCAGCGACCACAACCCAGTTCAATTCATTATTCCCACAACCAATAATAGACTGTATGCCCAGAAATGTACTACTTTCTCTCTCACAAATTGGAATCTCTTCCAAGAAATTCTTCACTCAACTATCCCAGGAAATCCCAAAATCAGCAATGCAAACGAAATCGATGAAAAAATAGCACAGTTCACCTTTAACATTCATAGTGCCACTAACCAAAGTAGCAAAGTTAAAGTCATCAAGCATAACATCACCTTCATCCCTCGTTCCTTAAGAACGAAAATAGCCGAAAAGAACAGACTTAGAAAACAGTGGCAAGCCACTCGTTTCCCCTCCCCCATCAAACAAGAAGTCAATAGATTGCAGCGGCAAATCAGGCGGGATTTGATTAACCTTAAAAAACAAGAATGGGATGATATCCTATCTGATGCAAACAGCTACCCCGACGACATTCACAAGATAATTAGGAAAAAGAAAAATTCTCAAATTCATTACCCCCCACTTCTGGGCTACAGAGGACTGGTGTACGATACGCTGGACAAAGCGAATTTATTTGCCGAAACTCTGGAAGAAACATTCGCGGAAAACCCCGAACCGTACGATGATGATCATATTGAAGATGTCGAGAGACAGGTGCGAAGATTCTTCCGCACTATTTCATTCCAACCCCCTCCCCTCACCTCACCTGGAGAGGTGTGCGAAATTATCTTGGACCCGGAAAACAAAAAATCTCCAGGTGCTGACCAAATAAAAAACGTGGCATTGAAGTCTCTTCCGATTAACGCCATCACGTACTTGACAAAAATTTTCAATAGATGCCTTGTAAACGGATATTTCCCACCAGCCTGGAAACACGCCATAATTACCCTCCTCCCCAAACCCGGAAAAGATGCTAAATTCGCCACAAATTATCGTCCAATCAACTTGCTCTCCAGAATAGGCAAAATTTTTGAAAAAATAATTCTCAAAAGACTTCAAGAACATACGGACAGCCACAACCTTATCCCGGACTTCCAACACGGGTTCAGAAGCGAAACGTCTACAAACCAGCAACTCCTCCGTCTGACCAATCGGGTTATCAACGGGTTCAACAGTGGAGATACTACCGGGGGTGCCTTCCTCGACGTTGAGAAAGCCTTCGACAGGGTGTGGCACGATGGACTAATATTCAAGAGATGATCAAATTAAACTTCCCGTCATACATCATTCATTTGATAAACAGTTATCTGAGTGACCGGACATTTCAAGTAAAGATTTTAGCCACCCTGTCGAGGATTGGAACCGTCTCTGCGGGATCGCCCCAGGGTTCAAATTTATCTCCAATGTTGTATAACATCTACACTCATGATTTCCCGACCACGCCAGCGGTAGATGTTTGTCTTTTTGTGGACGATGCGGCCATCATCGCTCAAGCCTGCAACCCAGACATGGTCAGACGCTATCTACAACAGTACCTAAAAAACTTCAATCCTGGTTAAGAAAATGGCGTATTAAAATTAACGTCGGCAAATGTCAAGCCATCATCTTTAAAAAAGGACAATATCGCAATAGACTACGAGAACTCAAACTATTCAGAAGCAGCATCCTCTGGGTTCAACAAGTCGAATACCTGGGAGTCACTCTAGACTCTAAGTTAACCTTCAATAGTCATCTGAGAAAAATAACCTGTAAATTCAAAAGAACCCTCTGCACCCTACACCCTCTGCTAAATAGAAATTCGATCCTATCACTCAGAAGTAAAAGACTGATCTATCTACAATACCTGCAACCAACTTTAACATACGCATGCCAAATTTGGGGTTGTGCAGCCCAACATAACTTAAACAAGCTCCAAATCCTTCAAAACCGAACGCTCCGTTTAATTCTCAATTACCCAAGATTCATCGCCAGACGTTACCTCCATAGTGACTCTAATATCGATCCTATAAACGAGAGAATCAGATCATTATCAAGAACTTTCTACGATCATGTCAACATCCATAACAACCCACTCATAGCAATTCAATCCACCTCCACTACGGCTGGACTCTATAATCATCCTAGCCACTCGTCTTCGATCCATAGCATCTTTTAAAATAGAACACCCTCCCAGCTTCGCCGAAAACGAAGATTTAACTCTTTCACCCCTCAATTGAAACCAGTTCCTCCCCCCTTGCAACGCAGAGAGAAGTTCCATTTCTTTTCTCCCAACGTCGGAGAACGAAAATGACGTCACGCTCAGCTGATTTGTCGCTCTGGTTCCTCCTCCCCTCCACCATTCCAGGCGCCCGATTTCTTCAGGAATTTCTTTCTCTTTTCTCTATTAGGTGCACTCAGACGGAGAAAAAACACACTGGTGGTGTGTTGGCGCTCCATGTAAAGGATATGTTACCCGGGATGAAGTGCCTAGGCCTGTCGGCCTCTAACCTCCTATCAGGTAATTTTAGAGATGCCTTTAACGAGTTATACCATTGCCCAGTTTTAGGAAGAAATCAGTATAATAAATAAAAAGTTTTGTAGTTTTGAGAATTAAAAATTACTTGGATGTGAGATTATAATAACTATTAAAAATTTAACTTTAAAACATTGAAAAAATCATTGAAAAATGCGAGAAAAGTGGGCGGAGTTATCCTAGCCAATCTGTTTGCAGCAAAAACTGTCTATCAGAAAGCGCGGGAAAATGATCTTGGTTTTTAGTCCAAGTCAGAGAATATAAGAGGAGATGATCTGATTGGCCGAGCTAAACGTTCGGCTATTTGGCTTGGCTGAGAGCTTAGAGGTTGCTCTCTGATTGGATGCTGGGTACAGTGAACATTGACTCCAATTGGCTGCCCTGGGGGCTGGGTTAAGAGGCATAAGCACAAAAGACTTCCACTTTTAAACTGGTCAACATTTCTGCTTCCTGTCTTAACTTAGTTCGCTAGCTCGGACGCTGACCAGTGAGGTTGAACTGCAAACGCTCTCCCTCTGCTACTACGACCGACCGCCACGTGGCATATTGATTCGGCAGTATCTTGTTATTTTCCCTCCCCATATTGATAGTGCATTTATTATCTACAGCCCTTGTCAGGGCTAACCTGCTTGAGCAGACACTGTAATTCTCCCCTATTTTTTGACCTGATAACAAATGGAAATGGATAATCGAAACGAACCCACGGATATGGACTTAATCGACTCGCCCAGACGAACACCAACTCCTCCACCTCTTTCGGCATGTGAGCAGATTTTACAAACCAAAGCCCAGCTGCAAAAGATGGAGACTTTCAAAAGTTCAAGCTGGCCTGCATCGCTGAACTTCAAGCCATGCCCGATCACCACCCGGATGAGCCTTTCACAGACGTGCCGTTTCGAGCTTCAAGAAGTTGAAGAAACAATTAACTTGGCGGTAAGTGATTTAGCCTCATTTCCTCCTTGTGTTTCCCCTGGCTGCCCTCATCATGATTCAGGATTGAAAATTATTACGCCTAAAAACTCCCCAGATGTAACTCCTACTAAAAGAGTATTAAACCTTAATAGTAACAGGATTTCCAATAAACGAAAAGAAGAATCGGACTTTGAATATCCTCCTCTAAGGAAGACAACTAAAAAGCAAATTTTAAATATTCCAAATGATAGCATTTCGATTTCCCCAAATAGATTTTCCTTACCTAGTGATAGCAATATAGAAGAAATCACAGGTTCTCAAAACGCTATTCCCGTTGTTACTCCCAAACCCCCATCGGCCACTGGCCCTACCCCCTTCCGGCAATCAAAACCCCGTTAGTACGCTTCCCCTCTCATGCTTAGAATCACTGAAACTGTCAGAAGTCAAATGAAAATTATTAATGAAAAGTTCCTAAGATAAGATCCCGTACAACCGGAGAATTTATTAAACTTTATACCGATAACTTAGAACAATTTCATGAACTGTTAACTTTTGCTAAAAAACTAAATTCAATTTTATGAAATTAAACCCAAAAACGAGCGCCCCATCAAGGTTGTACTGAAAGGACTGCCCCGCAACTTCAAGGTCGAAGAAATTCAAGCCGACTTAGAAGAACTAGGCTTTACCCCTGAAAAAGTAAATCAGCTAATAGGCCGCCGTAGTAAACAACCTATCCCGGTATTTCTGGTGACTCTCCCAAGAAGTATTGAGAATTTAAAAATCTTCCACTTAAAAACCTAAGTTACTTAAGCATTCGTGTGGAAGGTTACAACGGAAAAAGGTGTCACGCAATGCTACACGTGTAACCACTTCCATCATAATTCAGAGAACTGTCATCTAAACCCCCGCTGCTTAAAATGTGGTGAGGGACATATTACCCGTGAATGCCCAATAACCGAAAAAGGCTAGAAACTGCCTACTGTATCAACTGCGAAATGTACGGCCACATGGCTAACTGGAGAGGATGCCCCTGTTTCCCAAAGCCCCCTAAGGGCACTGCCCTGAATAATCGTAATTCGTATACTAATGTATACAATAGTATTATAAGACCAATGTATCCTATGCTCAAGCCGCAAATCCAAATAAAATTTCAACCAACTTTAACTCCCAAAATAAACAACCGATGGCACCAAAAGGACCTGTGAATTCTGCTCAAATTGAGGCCAATAGAAATCCCTCTGCAAATAACAGATCCATTCAAATTTTAATAACAAGTCTAATAATAACTTTAACGGATATAACTTTAACGGAAATATTTTTAATAATAATAATTTTAACTTGCAAGCGACCCTACAAATGACTATGCAATGTTTGTGCCAACTTTCTCAATTTACCCAAGCCATAGCTACTTCAAATCCTAATTTCATGAATAATTTTAACCAAGTGCAAAGAGCAAACAATAACCCAAATCAAATGTACGCCTTATTAGAGGCCTCTTGTAACAATAATAATGGTTAAGTCCCCCATTGGCCTCAATTTGTGTTCTTGGAACGCAAACGGACTGCTTAGACGTAGAGTAGAGCTACGAATTTTTATAGAAAGCACTCTCCCGATATTTTTCTCATACAGGAAACTCATCTGAGACCTTCGCACACTTTTGCAATAGCAAATTACACTTGCTACAGAAATGATAGGATCACTAACGCAACGGCCGCCGGCGGAACTCTTATTCTTATCAAAAATCTCTTAAACATTACTGTCTCCCCACCCCACCTATGCAAGCTATTGAAGCGACTAACATTATTCTAACTCCCCTCGACCATGACCCCGTTTCTATTGTCTCTGTTTACATTCCCCCTTCCTCTGACGATAACTTATTTACAATAGATTTAGAATATTTTCTCCAAACGAGTAGTCATTGTGTCGTCTTCGGCGATTTCAATGCTACTCATAGCGCTTGGAATGCAATGTGAAACTCAAACAGAGGCAAGCATCTTTTAATTTTGCCAATATCTTAAATCTGCACATAGCTTTCCTGACTCTCCACAAGATTTGGCCATAACTCAGCTAATACAATAGACTTTGCTTTAATCAAAAACTTTTACTACCCTTATACTATTAAATCTATTAATGATCTATATTCTGACCACAACCCTGTTTTCCTAAATTTCGATTTTAAACTTAAAGTGGAATCCTCAAATCCTAGAGCAATTACCACCAACTGGAAGGATTTTAAAATTAATTTAAATAATAACTTCTCTTTTTAACTACTATCCGAATAATATTAATAATACCAACGATCTTGAAACCAAAATTACAGAGTTCACTGAAGCGGTCGTCGCTACCCATAGCCACGCCTCCCAGCCAATAGTGAACGCTCACCGAAACTACACTCCAAATCACATTAATCAACTTATTAAGCATAAAAACAACCTACGTAAACGATATCAGCAGACTTTAAATCCTTTTTTATAAAACTTTATGCAATAGAGCTCAAACCAACCTCAAAAAAGAACTTAAAATATATAGTAATGATACTTGGAATGCTAGACTAGAAGCTCTAAATACAACTGACAATAGCCTCTGGGAGGCACAGCGGTTCTTAAAAAATAAAAGATCTCAAATTCCTACGTTGAACTGTGCTACTGGTATGGCCGTCACTGATCCGCAGAAGGCTAACCTCCTTGCTAATACGATTAAAAATAACTTCATTGAAAATAACCGCATGCAGGACAACTACGATCAGGATGACGAGGTTGTCACCTCTGCTGTGAATACCTTTCTCTCTTCCCCCTTCTACTCAAATTGAACCTGTCATGCCTGATGAAATTATTAACTTCATTAAAAATACTAGCTCTAAAAGGCCCCGGTAAAGATACTATCACAAATAAAATGCTAAAAATTTTCCTATCAAATTAATCCTCATACTAACTATTCTTGTCAATAAAATTCTTAAATTTCATCACTTTCCTAGTAACTGGAAAGAAGCTATCATTTTCCCTATTATTAAACCTGGTACAAATAAAAATCTTCCTAATTCATATAGACCTATTTCTCTCCTTTCAACTTTAAGTAAATTAACTGAGTACATTATTCTTAATAGACTTAAAAAATTCATTAATGATAATAGCCTAATTAACCTAATCAATATGGATTTACAAATAAACTATCTACCCTTCATCCTCTTCTCAGACTAACAGAAAGTATTTCGGAAGGTTTTCCAAAAAAAGAAGAGCACGGGGTGGTCTTTCTGGATATCCAGAAAGCCTTCGACCGTGTTTGGATTTTAGGACTCACTTTCAAACTAATTACTTACGATATTCCTTCTCCCCTCATTCACCTCATCCACTCGTATCTCACTAACAGATCCTTTCGGATCAGAGTAAATGAATCATTATCTAACTCTCATTCCATCTCTGCAGGGGTGTCCTCAGGGCTCATTGCTCGGGCCCCTGTTGTTCAATCTCTATATAAATGACATTCCCAGCTACTCACTAACAAATATTAGTCTCTATGCGGATGATACGGCCATTAATGCCACGTACAAAAACTTAAAGACTGTTACCTTTGCCATTAACAAACACCTCAAGCTGCTAGAAAATTATTACGACAGATGGAAAATTAGTATCAATGTAGAAAAATCTTGTGCCGTCATCTTTACCAAAAGCGCACAATTCCTCCCCCTCTCATAATGTTCAATAAACAAATTCCCTGGTCTCAGAATACCAAATATCTTGGCGTTATTTTTGACTCGCACTTAACTTGGAAACAACACATATTACGTTCGCGATAAGTTCCGAAAAACAATGTTTAAATTTTTTCCCCTAATTTCCCGGAACTCACATTTAAGTAGAGATAACAAAGTGCTTCTTTATACAGCCGTTATGCGTCCAATACTCGCTTATGCCTGTCAGTATGGGGTTATGCTGCTAAAACCAATATTAATATTTTAAATACTCTGCAGAATTCATATATTAGAATGATTGTAAATGCCTGCCGCTACATGAAAAATGATCGCATAAATAAAGCTCTTAAAATCACTAGTTTTAAAGCACATATTCAAAAATTAGCTATAAATTTTTTCGATAATTTGCCAAATACTAATAATGTAAATATGTTAAATCTAAACGATTACAACTGTAACGATAATACTAAAAGGCCAAAGAAGAATCCTTTTTGGATTCTTACAATCCTGCTAGCTTTTTTATCCCTGTAATAATTTTTTAATTATTGCACCTAGTAAATTTTAAAAATTTTTTATTATTTTTCTTTCAATATTTATTTAATCTCCACACCCAACTGGACAAGTATATATTTTTAACTTTTACCCCCATGGGCAGCCAGCCTGAGGCTAAATTCACTTCTACCTCCAATTCACTGAGAGAGCAGTCCTAAGCTCTCAGCACCGTATAAAACTTTAACTCAAGTAGTCATCTCTAAGCCCCTCCTCCCGGATTCCATCACCACAGCCAAATCGCCGACATGTCACTCCGCAGACTGAAAAAACCAACGAAGTCAAGTCCTGCATCACAGACATCATGATATGGGATTGAGGACTGTTTATCAGTCCAGGTACCCAAAAATAGACTGTCATCCACTGTCATCCACTGCTTCCTGTCTTGGTAGACTTCAGACGCAGTTTTTCTGCCCTCGACTGCGACCCTTGTTCCAAGCGTTCGCCCCGATTTCATTCTGGATCTTTTTGCATCCGCGATTTCGTTTATTCTGTGTCACATTTTGGCCTTGTTCCTTCCAATATAACCGATTGAGGTTATTGCTAGGGATTAATTTCTAAATTTTTCCGCTTATTTTTTAAGTTTTATTCTGCACGCGGCTAGTGCTAGGCCTAGTGCCTCACTTTGGTTTCTCATTGCGTTTCTTCTTTCAGCTTGGATTACCTTTTGGATATGTCCGCTCCCAGGACAGATGTGGCCCCATCAATCGAGGTAAGTGATTTTTTCACTCTTGAACCCTTGAAATTTGATGTTATGGCAGCTACTGATTACATTGAAAAATGCACCACACCACGTGCACAGAGTTAGAGGATTTGTGCGATATCTTGGATGAGATATTGATCACCCTCGAAGACGTCGACGCCGAAGTTGCAAACACGCCTGAGAGACTCAGTCTTGTAAATTTAGTTCAGTGGACAGCACTTAAATGTTCACGGAGATCCATTCGACTCCAAAACACGGAGTTCAAACTCTACATTAGGGATATGGAGCGATTAAATCGCACCCCCACTGTAGGCTCACCCGCTTCGCAGCAGAAGCGGAAGCAAGCAAAACGCCAGCCCGCTTCGCCTCAAAAAGACATTTCGTCGAAGAAGCAGGCAAAGTCGGAGCGAAAGCTCCCACCCACATCCACCTCCCCTCGCCATATCGGAGACGATACGTCTTCTATGGAGGAAGGAGAGTCGACAGCCGAAGAGAGCTCGGAAGAGGTCGGTTCAGCTAAAGCAGCTAAGCCGGTGATCGCGCCAAGCAGCCCGGCGGCGAAAGCCGCCGAGAGCGCTAGCGCTCCCGGAACCAGTCAGCAAGACGACGGCTTTACTACGGTAGGCCACAAAGGAAAACGCATTGCTCCCATCGTGATTGATGCACAGAGCAATGCAACCGAGCTCCTTACTCAGATAGGGAATCTCTGTAATAACACCACACTCAAGGGGTGCTTTGAAAACGGGAAACTCTGAGTTTTCCCAACTTTTGCCGAAGAGCACCGTATCATTCAGAAATTTGTCTCGGACAAAAAAATGCGGTCCCACACTTTCGAGATGGCCCACAATAAACAACTTAAAGTTGTTTTGAGAGGGTTACCCACCGACTACAACCAAGAACTCATGTCAGAGTTACATACACTTGGCTTCAAGCCCAACCAAATTTCCTTGTTGAGAAACAGGAAAACCAATACAAACATGCCTTTATTTTTGGTAACCCTCCTCAGAAACCCTGAAAATAAGGGTATTTTTAACATAAAAAACATTGGATTTTTTAGAGTTTCGGTTGAGCCCCTCAATAAATCCACCTTGCCCCCACAGTGCTATAGATGCCAAGAATTCTTTCATCACTCTCGGTTTTGCGCTAGAGCACCGAAGTGTTTGAAATGCTCAGGTGGCCATCTCACCTCTGAGTGCACCAAGTCAGCCAAGGCCCCGGCTAAATGTGCCAATTGCAGCGGCCCGCACCCTGCAAACTTCTCGGGATGCCCCAAAAACCCAATCAACACAAACCCAACAAGACAAAAGCGACGAAGAATGTCTGGCAAGAGCGAGCGGCTGCACGCAAGCAAAGTCAAAAACAAACAAAACTTTCCTTTGCGGAAGTTGTTAAAGGTACAAACAATAACTCACTGGATGCCAAAGAAGTTATTACAAAAATGGCCCAGATGATGTCTCAGTGGGGAGAAAAATGCTGTCATTATTACGGTCTAAACTCTAAATTAAAATTCATCTGTTTTAATTTAAAAAACTCTCTCAGGTTTTTTAGCTGGAATGCTAATTATTTATTTTTATCTAATTGTTTTATTGTTTACGACCCCGACTTAATCGGGATACAAGATACGCTCTTTGTCCTGTTGGACTTTGTTAGCATTCCGATTTACACTTGTCACGAGAATAACCGCACAAACGCATAACTCTACAAAAACACGTTTTTTCACACTCTCTAACAACACGATTTAGCTGCCCTGCACTGCATCCTTGACACTGGGTTCTTGAGTATTTTGTCACTGCCTTGATTTACTGCCTTCGGCCGTCCCGATTTCCTTCCTGCGTTCTTCCCCTCCCCCCGCCGGCGCTCTGCTTCGATAGAGCGTTTCGAGTTTCGGGGTATGTCCTCCCTCCCCGTTCTGTCGGGGAGAATTCTTGATTAGATCCGCTATCCAATTATGGTTTTACTTTTTCTCCCATCCTTCTGGGAAAAGGCGCCCTTGGCGCCGTCGCCCGCGTTCCATATAATTTTAGTTTAGTTAAACTGGTAGTGAAGGTCGCACAAATTTTGTAACAAGAGATGTGATTGGTTAAAATAGGCTGGAATGAGATTTTCTGATGCAATGTTTCTATTACATCACGATTAAGATTAGCGCGTTAATTTTGAACCAAAGAAATATAAGTTATTTAAAGATTATTAAAAAGCGATAATTATAAAAGGATATTGGGGAAAATTATTACAAAATATATATATATATATATATATATATATATATATATATATATATATATATATATATATAAAATGATATATTCGTAAGCTTTAACTGAGAACTTGGATGATGCGAGATCAATGCAGTATTTCGTCAGCTTTCCCCCTATAGACATGGTACCACCTCTGTCTAGGGGGACAGAACTAGTTGAATTCTACAAAACCCCATAAATCATGGTATTTGGGAAATTTCACTGTTCACTAACTCTTCCGATTTTCCCCATATAAATATCGTTGTTCCTCTAAGTCGATGTTCTTTGCCTCTTTAAAAGTATTGTAACACGTGGTACCAGTGTTCTCCCTATATGGGAAACACCGTTCCTTGAACAAAGACTGAATTCCACAGCTGTCGTTACTGGGACTTTGAATTCTGTCATATATATATATATATATATATATATATATATATATATATAAGGATAAAATTAAATTAGATTAGAAATTAAATTCTCTATCTAGCACTAAACTCCTCTTTCTCAGTTCACATAGTGACGAAGCCGATCCTTTCCCCCCAATTACTACGGACACCTCGCCCTTGCCGCCAAAGTTGCGGAAATTCCAGTCTATTCATTAATTCCTGGAAAGGAACTTCAGAACTTGGTCCTTGGCATCACAAGAGACGCATTAACATTGTGTTTTGTTTTTTTCCCGATCCGGTGACGGCAGCGCGTCTGGAAACACATAATGTGTACCCAGACATCGGCGCCCGTGGGGCTTGAGCTGGAATGTGTCGAAACGGATGGGAGGGCTTGAGTGACAAAAGTTCAAAGAGCCGAGACCGATAGGGGCGGAAAAGGGAAAAACATCGGTGGATTTATAAGGGAAGTGAGAGGGTCAGAGTGGAAGAAGAGAGACTTGGCGTTTCGGAGGGTGATGTGTTGAAGCTCCGGCAGCGATAGAGACTTGTGTTTTGGAGGGTGCTGGTGTGAGTCCCTCGCAGCGATAAGAGATTTTTTAGGGAGAGTGGTTGTGAAGCTCCTCCTGCGAAGAGACTGATTTTTTGAGTTAAAAATAAAGAGTTGTAACCAGCTGTGCAAAGACATTACAACTAAATTATTATCTGGTGGCAGCGGTTGGCATTTAAATGGAATAAATGCTTAGAACTTGCGTCTGAATAGGAAAAAGTTTTTTAAATCGAGTGAGACGGACCTTTTTGTGTGTGTGCGCGAGACTCAAGAAAAACTGTCCCAGTCAAGTTTGTGATCTGTTTATATCAGCGGAGATAAAAGCTCGCTGAAAAAAAAGGTGCAGTTACAAAGGAGAACCCTTCAAGTGACGAAAGAAAGGCGCCTTCCCCGGTGTGCGAGTAGGTAAGTCCTTTTTTCTTTGAGATTATGCTCGGAGCAGAGTAGCTGTTTATTTATCTGTGTTTTAGATTAGTATTTTTCGGAAATCTAAGTGAATTTTATGCTCGCGGTAATGAATTTTGTTTGCCAAGAGTCTAAAAGAGTTGTTTTGGTATGAAAGTGTGTTTTTATTATGTTAGTTTTGTTACGGTCAGAATCATAGAATTGTGTTTATTTTACGGTATTGTTAGATGCGCACGGTTATAGTGAAAAGTACATATTGTCGATTTTTGCATAGTTACTTCACAGGGTTTTTTTAGCAGTACGGATAGGATTGTATTGTTTGATATATGTGTGATTTTTTTTCATTCATTGTAATACTCTTGTTTAGTTTATTGTATATTATTGCATAGCTATTGTACTTCGGAGTATATTTTAGCAGTACTGATAGGATTGTATTGTTTTGGTATATGTGTGATTTCATTTGTGGTAGTACTTTTGTTTAGTTGTTTATTGTATATTATTGCATGATGACTTTCCTTTTAAGATTAAGAAAAGGTGACTTGCTAGAAGTAGCAAGGGAATTAGGGGTGGAAGTCAACGGTGATCAAACAAAAGTAGAAATTAAGGATATGATTTTACAAAATGATAAAAATGATATGGAAACGATCAAAACGGTGATGGAGGGAATTTTAGAAGAAAAAGAAAGGGAATTTGAGGAGCGAAGTCAAACTAGAGAATATGAGCTGGAGCGGTTAAGATTGTCTAACGCCACTGGGACGGTTAGTGTATCGTCTGCCGATTTAGAAGGGCAAGGGGTAAATAGACGTGTTAATTTAAAAGACTTAGTGCCTAAATTTGATGCAAAAAATGCAGATATTAATTTATTTTTTGAAATTTTTGAAAGACAAGCCAAGAAGGAGAAAATTTCGGACGACAGGGGGGTTTCACAACTCATTCCGTTGCTCCCTGTGGAGTCGACTGAATTGATTGCGAAAGAACCCCCGGAAAGAGGAGATGATTATCCTCACATTAAAAAGTGAATTTTAAATAGATTCCAGCTAACTCCCGTAGCCCTTAGAGATAGGTTAGAATCACATCAGCGAAGACCAGGCACTTTATGGTCAGATTTAGTTTTTGACTTAAGGTCTTATGGTTGACAGGAATGGAAATAAATAATTTGAGAGAGTTGAAAGAATTGTTAGTGACCGAGCAATTAAAAAAAAGAGCCCCCATTGAGGTAGTGGACCATTTTATCGATTCATGGGACAATTTTAAGGACGCTACTGAACTGGCAGAAAAGCTAGACCATTTCGAAGCAGTAAAAAAGGTACATAGGAAACCAAATACGAGGAAATTAGGTGAGCGGAAGCACTTTGATAGGCAACCTGTCGTAGTTAACAAGGTTAATCAATTGAGCGAAAAAAATAAGCAAGTTAACACCCCAAACAAGGGGTCTTATAGGAACGAGGTATTTCAGGGAAACGCGTGCAAACTAAGAGGGATAGTCACAGGGAATGGGAGAGACGATTCAAAAGGAAAAAAACTCATCATTTGTTACTATTGCAATGAAGTTGGTCACATAAAACCTTCTTGTCCTAGACTTACAAAAACCAATGTTGAATCAGTGGCTAACTTAAAAGTAAACTCCGGGAATGAGGAACCCTTTAGAAATTTTGAATTTCAGGGAACATCGCAAATTAGAAGTAGTGAAAGGGAATGGGAGAGACCATTCGAAAGGGGAAAAACATTTGTTACTACTGCAACGAGGTTGGGCACATTAAACCAGCTTGTCCTAAACTTATGAAACCCGATGTTGAAAAAGTGGCTAGCTTAAGAGTAAACTCGGAGGATGAGGACTGTTTCGAAAAATTCAAGGTTAAATTTGAAATAAATGGCATTGAGCGTCAATGTTTAAGGTATCCGTACACCTTCGAAGAAAATTTTTTTAAAAACTGTAATATTTGCTATTAAAATATTTTTTACTGATGAAATATAACTTAAAACTATGAAAAATACATTTAATATGTTACTTGTAGTACATAAAAAAATTTTAGGGAGTAAAGCATAGTGTAAATAGTAATTAAATTGATTATTAGAATAACGCACATAACTCAAATGTAAACAAAAATATCCCTTTTCTGTAAATTTGATGATGATCATTATAACATTTTTTAGGGCTGGTATTATTTTCCTGATGATAATCAATTTATTACAATTTTTATCAAGTTTCGAGTAAAAGAACATTGAAAAATCATTTAAAAATTATTACGAGCATGATATATACCTTAGTTACTAAAAACATATCAACTATATAATTATGAAAGTATTAGGGGTTCTTTAAATCTATAAAACAAATATATTTATAAAATTTGAACTAATTTGGTTCACAACTTTTTCTGATATTTACGTTGTCAGATGTCAATACGTTTAACAAATTCATTTTGAGATAAATCAGAAATAAACTTTGAACTGTAAATTTTAACATTAAACACAATTTGATATACTTAAAATGCTCCTGATTTATAAATAACACCTTCTTTACTCTCTAAAACATTGATTTTTTTCCTTGTAGCTCTTAAAATTTTTCTACGCTGCTTTACATTTGGTGTTGAATGTCGTTCTGCGTCGTTAATTCTATTGATGTCAAGATGTTTGTATGCTTTTAAAGTAAAATAACCGGGAGTTATATTAAGTTTTTTAAAAATTTCAACACAACCCTTGTATTCATCATTAAATTGGATCACAGCATCCAATGTACCAGATTTTAAAATTTTGAGGCACACGAAAACTTCCTTGGGTACTCTCTGCCATATAACGCCATTTAAACACTCGTTTGAACTTTGTGTTTTGCCATGCAGGCATTTAGTAAGCAGTTCTTTGGTACAAAACTCTAAATATGTAGGCTTAATCGTGTTTAGTACTTCATTTGATAAGCCTTTATATTTTTCGTTTGGTTTTTGGCACAAGACAGTGCTCGCTGGTAGTAGCACCAACTATCTTTTCCGATGGGACACTGCCCATGCATCGGTTTCTCGACACTTGATGAGCAATGAAACAAAGCCGCAATAATATTTTGCTGAAGACCGGATAGGTTTCCAACATTGTTACGAACAGCAATCCCATAATAGTTTTGCAATCGATCAATAAAAGAGTCGGTGAGTTTGCCTTTACCAGACAGATTTTTATTTTTAGACTTTAGTTTGCGCAATCTCGCACCTACTCTCTTTTGAACATGACCAATGCATTCATATTTTGTGACGCTATCCTTCCCATAAGTATCTTTGACACTGATAAAGCCCTTAGAGTCCCCGTCACCATAATAATGTGCATATTTAAGGCCTCGTTTGACAATAGAACGCTGGAAGATTCTCGTAGCACCAACAGCTTCCATTTTTAACGCAGAACCTTGAAAATTGCTATGGCACACGTGATCTGCTGCAAAAGTTTCCGACTCAATGCTTCTTGGCATTTTAGAAATCTTTCTGCAGGTGGGACAATATGACGACATTATTTCAATGTCTACTACTTTACCAGTGTCAACTGACACACCCATTCATGGAAGAGTAACCTCTACGCTGCCACGTTCCATCAACTGAAATGCCACATTCAACAATTTTATTTTTAGTAGGATGTAGCACTAACAGTTCAGAAGCTGCTTTTGCATTGATAGTTCACTAACTTCTGAAATCACGGACATGAGTTTATTCTCATGATTAGTGTACGCAGTTTTACTGAGCCTGGGTAAATTTAACGTACCACATAATTTAAACCCAGCAGAAAAACCTTTCCCAATTTGTCTCATACCATACACAAATCTTGTATTTACTTCAGGACAGTTTAAAAGTTTCTTTGAACTAGAAAACCCTGAGTAAAAGTCACAATGTTTACACCTGATAACAAAATTTGAGCACAAACCATATGTGGAATCCTCAGAAAGCAGGATACCTTCTTCGAAACATCTTGGGCAGCAAAGTTGTAAAAACAAATTTAAAAGGACTTCCATATCAATTATTCTGTTACCAGTAAGTAGTTTACGTTGATATTCTGCTATTTCTTCATCAAAGGCAGCAGGTATTTTAATTTTTGAAGAACTGGCGTTGGTAGATGTTGCGCTGCTATTTTTTGAATGTTTAATGGTAGATCCATTACCTAGAAATTGGCGTTTTCTCTTTGCACTAACTCTACGTTTAGCATTACCCATTTTAAATGACAAAAATTAAAATTTTCTGCTATAAAAAAGGATTAAACAAAAGCTTATAAAGAGCTACGCAATCATAAGCAAATGTAAACAAACAGTAAAGCACTCTATTTTCTTGCCAGATTCTAGATAAAAATATAAATAAAAACCTGTTGCCAATTATATTCTTGATAATTCTGAAAACTCAAATTCATATTTTAAAAAGTTTAAATTTCTTACTATTGCATATTTAAACGATACTTTGAAAAATAAAAATGTCAACAAACATTTTTTCTACTTCGCAATGCAGACTTGTACTCCCCCGGGTTCAAAAAGGTGCTATCGAATGAAACACAAATCCCCATAACTTAAGTTCTAAATAAGATAGAAACAAAATTTAAACACCATTTTAAAGAAAAAGTTCATATTTTCAAATAACATTTAAATTAAAAAAAAATCGAAAAATTTTACGAAAATGACATTTTGAAGGTGTACGGATACCTTAAGAGATACCGGATCTACCATAGATCTGTGCGCAAGTAGTTGGATAGATGAGAACGATTATTTGGGAGAATATGTTTTAGTCAAAAGCCCGTTGGATGACTTATGTCATCGGTTACCTCTTGCAAAGGTAAAATTTAAAACCAAGGGAGGCGAGTTTTACACGAAGGCAGCAGTCAAAGTAAACAGCTACCCGAGCGAACCTTACCTGTTAAGCAACCGCACCGCGGAACTCATTCAGTCAAGGGAAAAGAGTGTGCTCATGATAGACGCAATGGTGACTCGAAACGCTAGTAAAATAGTTCCTTTCGAGAAGGAAAGGGAGGCAGGTTTAAACGTGGTGAGTGGTTTTTCAATTGAAAACGCGGATCCAGTTTTTCCCACCCAAGGTGATGGAACTGAACCAACGATAGAATTTCCGGCGTTTGTCGAAAAAACGAAGGGGATACAGCTCAATTAAAGAACTCCGATTTTGGTTCAGAGCAAAATAAGTGCAAAGACCAGCATGTATTGGGGGAAAGAACCAAATAGGGTGTAAGCGAATGTTGTTGGAAAAAGGAAGGAAATTTAGAGAGAGTTGGGACGAAGAGAGGGGAGGAATTCCGAAAACTAGGTGTGCCCTTGAAAATCACCCTAGAAATTAACCGGTTAAGCCACCCGTTGAGTGACTCATTGGGAAGGGTTCAGGGGATTTTAAAACTCGCCTTGAAGGCTCCTTGCGAGGAAAAGGGAGAAAAACGAATCCTCTCAGCATTATTTACGTTACACACTGTTTCACATGAAAATAGAGGTTTTAGCCCCTCCAAATGGGCGATGACGAGGGATTTTGTGACCCCTCAAAACCTGATTTACGAGTGGAGGATTGTCGGGGAATGCCGACGGATTAAGTAGGTTAGACTGATGTGTTTTTAGTTTTCTTTTAAATTGCTCTTTCTTTTGTGTGCGTGAATGTATGTATGTATTGTATGTGTAAAAATAATTAATGTGTTTACTAGAAAATTTTTGAGCCTCTTGGTATTCAAATTTAAGTGATTTGATAAAAAGGAATAAATGGTAAAAATTTCTTGCATGGAATTGACTTATTGTTATTTTTAATTACCCCTGTGTGTGTTTAAGATAGTTGCTCTGCCCGAGAACGGTCTCACTGAATGCGGGACAACTCGCAGGCATGCCAAGTGAGTGATGTTGCTTCTTAGTGTCCCATGAAATGGACACTTGAAGGGGAGAGGCAGCTGTGACGAAGCCAATCACTTCCCCCCAATTACTACGGACACTTCGCCCTTGCCGCCAAAGTTGCGGAAATTCCAGTCTATTCATTAATTCCTGGAAAGGAACTTCGGAACTTGGTCCTTGGCATCACAAGAGACGCATCAGCATTGTGTTTTGTTTGCTCCCGATCCGGTGACGGCAGCGCGTCTGGAAACACACAATGTGTACCCAGACATCGGTGCCCGTGGGGCTTGAGCTAGAATGTGTCGAAACGGATGGGAGCGCTTGAGTGACAAAAGTTCATAAGAGCCGAGACCGATTGAGGTGGAAAAGGGGAAAACATCGGTGGATATATAAGGGAAGTGAGAGGGTCAGAGTGGAAGAAGGAAAATATTAGAGATACGAAGAAGGATTACAAGCTCGGACGCTGACCAGTGAGGTTGAACTGCGAACGCTCTCCCTCTGCTACTACGACCGACCGCCACGTGGCATATTGCTTCGGCAGTATCTTGTTATTTTCCCCTCCCCATATTGATAGTGCATCTGTTATCTACAGCCTTTGTCAGGGCTAACCTGCTAGAGCAGACACTTTAATTCTCCCCTATTTTTTGACCTGGTAACGACTGGATATGGATAATCAAAACGAACCTACGGATATGGACTTAATCAACTCGCCCAGACGAACTCCAACTCATCCACTTCTTTCGGCATGTGAGCATATCTTACAAAACAAAGCCCAGCTGCAAAAGATGGAGACTTTCAAAACGTTCAAGCTGGCCTGCATCGCAGAACTTCAAGCCCTGCCCGATCACCACCCGGATGAGCCCTTCTACAGACGTGCCGTCTCGGAGCTTCAAGAAATTGAAGATACCATCAACTTGGCGGTAAGTGATTTAGCCTCATTTCCTCCTTGTGTTTCCCCTGGCTGCCCTCATCATGATTCAGAATTGAAAATTATTACGCCTAAAAACTCCCCAGATGTAACTCCTACTAAAAGAGTTTTAAACCTTAATAGTAACAGAACTTCTAATAAACGAAAAGAAGATTCTGACTTTGAATATCCTCCTCTAAGGAAGACAACTAAAAGACAAATTTTAAATATTCCTAAGATAGCATTTCTATCTCCCCAAATAAATTTTCCTTACCTAGTGATAGCAATATCGAAGAAATCACAGGTTCTCAAAACGCTGTTCCCGTTGTTACTTCCAAACCCCCATCGGCCACTGGCCCTACCCCTTTCGGCAATCAAAACCCCGTTAGTACGCTTCCCCCTCCAGTCACACTTAGAATCACTGAAACAGTCAGAAGTCACATGAAAATTATTAATGAAAAGTTTCCTAAAATATAAGATCACGTACAACCGGAGAATTTATTAAACTTTATACCGATAATTTGGAACAATATCACGAACTGTTAACTTTTGCTGAAAAAACAAAATTCCATTTTTATGAAATTAAGCCCAAAAACATGCGTATAATCAAGGTTGTACTGAAAGGACTGCCCCGCAACTTCAAGGTCGAAGAAATTCAAGCCGACTTAGAAGAATATGCTTTACCCCTGAAAAAGTAAATCAGCTAATAGGCCGCCGAAGTAAACAACCTATCCCGGTATTTCTGGTGACTCTCCCAAGAAATATTGAAAATTTAAAAATCTTTCACCTAAAAACCCTAAGTTACTTAAGCATTCGTGTTGAAGGTTACAACGGAAAAGGTGTCACGCAGTGCTACACGTGTAACCACTTCCATCATAATTCAGAAAACTGCCATCTAAACCCCCGCTGCTTAAAATGCGGTGAGGGACACATTACCCGTGAATGCCCAATAACCGAAAGGCTAGAAACCGCTTACTGTATCAACTGCGAAATGTACGGCCATATGGCAAACTGGAGAGGATGCCCCTGTTTCCCAAACCCCCTAAGGGCACTGCCCTGAATAATCGAAATTCTTATACTAATATATACAATAGCATCATAAGACCAAATGTATCCTATGCTCAAGCCGCAAATCCAAATAAAATTTCAACTAACTCTAACTCCCGAAATAAACAACAGATGGCGCCAAAAGGACCTGTGAATTCTGCTGAAATTGAGGCCAATAGAAATCCCTCTGCAAATAACAGATCTATCCCAAATTTTAACAACAAGTCTAATAATAACTTTAACGGAAATATTTTTAATAATAATAATTTTAACTTGCAAGCGACCCTACAAATGACTATGCAATGTTTGTGCCAACTATCTCAATTTACCCAAGCCATAGCTACTTCAAATCCTAATTTCATGAATAATTTTAACCAAGTGCAAAGAGCAAACAATAACCCAAATCAAATGTACGCCTTATTAGAGGCCCTCTTGTAACAATAATAATGGTTAAGTCCCCCATTGGCCTCAATTTGTGTTCTTGGAACGCAAACGGACTTCTTAGACGTAGAGTAGAGCTACGAATTTTTATAGAGAAGCACTCTCCCGATATTTTTCTCATACAGGAAACTCATCTGAGACCATCGCACACTTTTACAATAGCTAATTACACTTGCTACAGAAATTACAGAATCATTAACGCAGAGGCCACCGGCGGAACTCTTATTCTTATCAAAAAGTCTCTTAAACATTACTGTCTCCCCACCCCACCTCTGCAAGCTATTGAAGCGATTAACATTATTCTAACTCCCCACGACCATGACCCCATTTCTATTGTCTATGTTTACATTCCCCCTTCCTCTGACGAAAACTTATTTACAATAGATTAAGAATATTTTCTCCAAACGAGTAGTCATTGTGTCGTCTTCGGCGATTTCAATGCTACTCATAGCGCTTGGAATTGCAATGTAAACTCAAACAGAGGCAAGCATCTTTTTAATTTTGCAAATATCTTAAATCTGCACATAGCTTTTCCTGACTCTCCCACAAGATTTGGCCATAACTCAGCTAACACAATAGTAGTAGGAAATGATGGATCCTGTATAATTTCGCGAACATTTTCACTTTGCCGATATAAAAAACTCGAACATTTGGAGACACATTCAAGAAAAACAAAATTAGTACATTATACCAACACCGTGCAAAGGATTCCTGTGCGTTACATGGAGACACATTCACACATTCAAGAAAAACAAAATTAGTACATTATAAACACCGCACATTCAAGAAAAAAACAAAAATTAGTACATTATACCAACACCGTGCAAAGGATTCCTGTGCGTTACATGGAGACACATTCCACACATTCAAGAAAAACAAAATTAGTACATTATAAACACCGCACATTCAAGAAAAACAAAATTAGTACATTATACCAACACCGTGCAAAGGATTCTGTGCGTTACATGGAGACACATTCACACATTCAAGAAAACAAAATTAGTACATTATAAACACCGCACATTCAAGAAAAACAAAATTAGTACATTATACCAACACCGTGCAAAGGATTCCTGTGCTTTACGAAGGAAAACATTTTACCACTACGATAGTAAAAGTTGACTTTGTTACGAGCATTTTCACTTCGCGGATTAACCTTTGGAGACGGCGGTTTTTCAGTCGAAAATTTTCCACAGGACGGCATCTTTAGACACGCTGCACTTCCCATTTTTCTCACTGATTGATGCTACCGTACACAGGCGGACAAAAGAAGCAAGATAACTTAAATCTCCTGCTGTGAAGTGGGGATGTCCGCGTTTTAGAAAGTCCCTAAATGCGAAGATTTCCCTTTCTTAGGGAAACATGTTTTCTTAAATACGGTGTAACAGTATGATTTCAGTTCAAGAAATCTAGAAAAATTTATTTATTTTTTAAAAGGAGACATTCCTTATAATTTAAGCTGCATTCCACCCTAGATTTCATCTTCAATATTTTTAAAAGCATTGAGTGAAATAGCATACAAAATTTATTATTATATAAAACAGTGCTGATAATATAAAGCATTGTGTAAAAAATAGAAGTACTTATTTCATTTTAGTTAAAGGTACAATAAACTTAGGTAAAATTAATTAAATTTTGTTAAGTAAAAACTTATTTTATATTTTTGATTTTCAGTAAATGCATTAAATATGTATAAATTATTATAAATTCATTTTTCATTCTATTAAATGCAGGAATTTGTTACACAAACTTGATTTACGCAGGTGTCAAAAATAATGTAATTTTTAATTAATTATAATAATGTATAATCAATAATATAAAATAAAATAAAATGGAGAATGTGTGCTTGCTTTATGTCATAATGTAAATTTAGATTTTCTTAGATCGTTAAAGAATTAGCCTGAAATAGTTTTTAAACACTTTGAAGCCTCTATCTTTTTAAATAAAAATATCTACTTTGAGACAATTTTGCATACGGTTTCAATAAGGAAGAAAATTACGTGAAACATGAGTTTTGTTTAAAAGTTAAGTTGTACGTATTTTTTGTAACATGTATATTCCAATAGACATCGTCAAAAAATCAACTGATTTTTAGAAACTGCATTGTTAATGATTTTATAATTGTTTTTCTCTTTAGAATATATTTGAAGAATAACACATGGTACTCTTAATCCATATCTCTGTTTTGATACATTAGAATT